>BGPR01016106.1:21338-35324 GCA_013235015.1 Araneus ventricosus
GAAGAGTAACTCATTAACACCTCAAGTGTTCTGTGGACTCGTAATTGAATCAATACAACACCTTCCCAAAACAGAAAATGTCATCTCATTTGTAAGGATGTAACGAATATTCGACAACTATTCGGTATTCCTCCGTTTGGCTGAATAGTAAGCAAATATTCGGCCAAATATATTCAGGATAATAATTTTTTTTAAATATGCTTTTAAATACTCATTTAACAAATAATATTGCAAAATTACATTTCAGTATATTTATTATCAAAAAATATCCTAACATTTATCCAATTTTAAGTTGCTTAGGTGTATTTATTAAAGTTACATATAATTTATCATTGCAAAGCCTGAAATTATTATGCAAGAACAATATTTTTTCAGCATTTTCAGGAGCGAGTCTGTTTCGTTTGGTTTCATACATACAGTGACTCAAAAAAGTAATGGGGCACAAGAAACGCTCAAGCGTTCAATTCGTAAATTTCTATTATTACATAAAAACAAAAGATAATTTTAATAGTTTTTGTATCTAAACACTCTGAGAAATCTATTACAACCATTACAATTAAATACAACTAATATAGAAATGAGCTATTTGAGATGGTTTGTCTGCAACTACGAAAGTAAGGTCAAAAAAGTATTGGGGCATTTAGGAAAACCAGCTGGATAAGAAGTCAATTCTGGCAGAATGTCTGATACAACTGCAAATAATATTGCAAACCTAGAAAACACTAGTTAAGAAGCAAAATGCAGGAGATACTACGTCAGTCCATCATTTGCATGGTAGCATGGGTCGAAAAAAATCAGAGATATCCAATGGCATCGGAGAACTTACTATTTGTCATTGGAAACGTGGAAGCTCCGAGAGAAAAATTGGTGAAATTGTAAATGTAAGTAAATCTACTGTACATAATATAATTTCGAAATACAAGAAGACAAAATCAGTTAAAAACAGACCAAGAACAGGTCGCCCAAGGTGTTTCACTGAGCGTGAAGAAAGATGGATTGTTAGAAAAGTTATTTGCAACCCTAAAACCAGTGCAGTCAAATTAACTTCAAAAGCCCAACAAAGTTTTAATGAGTCTGCTAAACCAGAAACGGTCCGGAATATCTTGAGAAAATACAATTTTCATGGCCGAGTAGCTAGAAGAAAACCATTCCTCAGTAAAGCACATCGAAGAGCTCGTTTAGAATTTGCTAAATCCTATATTAAAAAGCCTCCGGAGTTTTGGAATTCAGTTTCATTTGTAGATGAAAGTAAATACAATGTTAATGGAAGCGATGGGAAGCAAATGGTATGGCGAAAACCCAATAGTGAACTAGAAATGAAGAATCTGACTCCTTCTGTAAAACATGGTGGTGGTAGACAGATGGTCTGGGGCTGTATGAGTGCCGTGGGTGTGGGGAATTTACATTTTATTGATGGAATGATGGACAAATATATGTATTTAGGCATTTTAAAACGAAATTTGAAACAGAGTGCTGAGAAAATGGGCATACTGCCACATTACAAACTCTATCAGGATAATGACCCAAAGCACAATGCTCATATCTGCAGACTCTGGGCTTTATATCACTGTCTCCAAGTAATTAGAACTCCTACACAGAGTCCGAACCTCAATCCCATTGAGAATATTTGGGGCCATTTGAATAACAGAATTGGTAAATTTAAAATTTCCAGCAAAAATGAACTTAGAGAAAAACTCATGTCTGAATGGGATAAAATAGAAGGAAATGTTTGTGCAAATCTTGTGAAATCCATGCCTGAACGACTGAATAAAATCATAAAATGTAAAGGAGGACCAACACATTATTAAGAAATAATGTTTGAGTGATATAGAACAATTTTGCTTGCGTGCCCCAAAACTTCTTTGACCATTAATTTCAGTTATGCAACAAGAAATGTTCATTCCAGTATTACTGTAACAATATTGTAAATTAATTTTGATGTTTTTGGATTTTATTTAGTCTACAGATATGACATGTACAAAAAGCATTTGGTTGAAATAAAAAAATGATTTATTCTTTCACAAAATGTTTGATAGCTTATTCTGCCCCAATACTTTTTTGAGTCACTGTATATAATATCAACTAGGGATGTAGCGAATATAAAGTATGAGGCCTATTCGGCCTGTTCCTGAATATCCTGTCTGGCCGAGTGCTACACAAATATTCGGCAGAATAAATTCAGGATAAAATGCTTTAAAAAATATTGCTTTAAATATATTTAATAAAAAATAATGTAGAATTACGTTTCGGTACATCTATAGTTATAAAAGGCAATGTTTGTGTGCGTTCTGCGTGCGATGTCCAGACGAATCTATCGCACTTACAACCATGAAATCTAGCACACAGGTAGTCGTAATGGTGACTGAATGCACCTCGAAGCCGAAATTTTAAAATTTAATCTAGAAAATTTTTTATTTAATGTTTTGTGTTGTTTTGGTTGATTTTTCGCACTAATTTCTCAATAGAATAGTTTCGAATAAGTTTACGACAAAAATATATACACCATCGGAAAGAGCATGCGATTTCCGTTCTAATGAAGTTAGTTTTGAATTTCTAACGTAATTTACTGAATTTTGAAAAAAATTTGAAAAATAGTCACTTTTATGGTAATTTTTAATGAAGATTTCTTTAAATTATCGTATCTGTATTATCTTTAAATTATCGTATATATCTAACATCTCTATAATTTTCATTTTTTTTTCAGCCTACAAATGGAACGTTTATGTCGAATTTAAAACAAAAACTATTAAAATATCTTTTTTCGCTTTTTAAAAATTAATTTTTCCCTGATCGGTTCAAACAGTTTTTTCGTAGCGAGATTTAACAGCGAGACCTTCTCCGGACCATCCCACAATGCATTATTGCAACGTGACCTTCTTCGTGGCAGGTGACGTCATTCGCAAAGAAAAATAAGCGGGAATATCAATAATGTGTATTTTTTGTTTTGATTGTGTTTTCAAAACTTTTTCGTGCCATTGTGGGCACTTTTTTTCACCCGCTTTTTTGAAATCCTGATTCCACGGGCAACGCCGTGCGCGTACTGCTAGTTTATTATATAAAAAAAACTAACATTTATCCAATTTTAAGTTGCATAGTACAAAAAAGTGTTTAATTGCATGCCATTTATAGGTCTGTTCTATATGATTTCATATATATTATCAACTTCAGAAATTAAAGCGGTCACTATATATTGCTTGCAGGTGCTGAAAGGTATTTTCTTGCTAAATTTGCGAACCTTGGATATTTTTTCGGATTTTTTTCATATCTATTAGAAATTCTTTATCGAAATAGGAATTCACTTCTAGTAATTTTAATTTTTTCATTCAATTTTCTTCTGTGTTTGTCAGTGTCGTACAGTGGCGGCTCGTCTATTAGGGCTGCAATCCCCCTGAAGTTATTTCAAAAGCTTGTATTTATTTTTTTATTCTAATTGGTTTACTTTCCCACTTTGATAGTTCAATGATCAACGAAAATGACAAAAAAGTAATAAAAAACACAAAAAGAAGACAGTAAATAAATCAAGAATAAAGAAAGAGACAGACCAGAGCTGCAGAGAGTTTTGCCCGTCCCGAAGACCGATTTTCGCGCACTGCGCAACGCGAAGATCTCATTTCAGAGAAAAAAGCAACCCTCTCTCCTTTTGAAATTAGATTACCCTGATCTGCATTTTCCGCAGCTCTCGATTGGCGCGACTTCCTCATTTAGGCGTTTTTTCAGCTTTTTCTCAGTGGTTCAGTCATTAAAGTAGTTTCTTAAATCTAATTCTGGAGGGGTTGTAATTTTTTTGCTTCCGTATGTTTTTTGGGTGCTCATTACGAATCTGAGGTTTGCCACCAAAACTTTTTGTTGGCATTTTGGTTTTAGCCAAGAAACATAATTTTTTTTCAGTTTTTGTTTATAACTCAAAAACTATTAATTTTTAGTATATTATCATTATAAACGAAAATAATCAAAAATCTCAAAATTTCCTACAACTTAGATCTGTACCACTTGTTTCTAAACAGCGAGCAGCCACTGGTGTCATGTTCCGCAATGATGAACCTTTTAATTTCTTTGAAGCAATCCGAAATTGAAGCGAGTTTCTCATTTCTTATTATTCAAATTAAGGTATTTAAAATATTGCAAATATATATATAAAGATATTAACATTATTTTTAGATATACAAACAATAAAAATTCAATTTTATTTAATCTTAGATTTTTTAAATTTAAAATTCTGAAAAATATTTCATTTAAAATCAAATGCGAAATGTTTTTAAAAATTTAGTATTCGGCCGCCGAATATTCGGTAATTCAGCCAAATAACTATTCTTTACAACTCCACTAATTAGACAGTAGAGAAAATAAAGCATTTAAGGGGTAAAAGAAGTGGCAAGCGCGTAGTTACTATTCGTGCGCATGAAAAACAGTTTTATTCCCTCCATTTCAAAAGATTTCTTCAGGATAGTGAAATAAAACCAGCGGGAGTGACCTCCTCTAAACTTTCTCGTATAGTTCTCAAACATTTGTCATTTCCCTCCCCCCTGCGTGGATAAAAAATTCGAACCTACTGTAACCCAAAATGCAATGACTCTCAGAAGGTTTATCATTGTAGATTATAGTGATTGTAAAATATTTAGGTGAAGAATCATATTCTAAGAGATGCGTATGCATTAAAACTTAGCAATATTTATTTTCTATCAAACTGTATCCAATGCAAGCTCCGTGTGCGGAGGAGAAAACAGAAGACCTCGTTCGTTAGCTTGCGCATGCGCAGAGATTGCTTCCAGTACGCAAGTAAAACAAGGACAAAGTGACGTAATCCTTCCGCATGCACAGAGATTGCTACCAGTAAGCATGCGTATGGAGAATCGGATTAGAAAAATTAATTATGCAATTTGAACGCCTTTTTCTTTACCGATTCAAACGAAATTTGGGCACAGATCTATAATTAATGTTAGCTACCATCATACCAATTTTTATTTATTTAAGCCAAAGGGTTTAGGAGATATAATTTTTAAAATTATGCGATTATACAGTCCGACAGACTGTCAAACATTCGTCGGATTTCGTCCAAACTTTGATACGGACCTACATTCCTGGTGATAAAACTGTTTACCAAATGTTATCTATCTAGCTATTCAAGTTTTTGAGTTATAGCGTTCGCATGACCCCGAACATACAGACAGACAGACTTCCCGTTGACGGATTTTGTTCAAAATTTGATAGAAACCTACAAATTATGTTTAAAGACCACATACCAAATTTCATCCCCGTATCTCTAATAGTTTTCGAGTTATCGTGTTCACAGACAGACACACAGACATAATTCCAAAATTGTGTTTTTCGGACTCGGGGATATCTGAAACGTGGAGATCCGTCAAAATCTCGAGTTCGAATTTTTTGACGATTACAATACTTTCTCTTTGTATACGAGAAAGTAAAAATGATAAACGACAAAAAAAAACATGTTTTTTAAAATAAAAGTTAAATAAGGACACCGTTTATGATTTTTTTGTACCAATATAATTCATTTTGAAGATAACCAGCGGGAGTGGTCTCCCCTAAACTTTCTCGTATACTCCTAACACATGTAGAGAAAACTAGAATAATAAAAGACGTCAAATAAACTTCCGTCGCAAGTAAACCAAAGTTGGAACCACGCGTGGTTTGAAGGATCAAAACAAATTCAAATCCCCTGCGCATTCGTTTGTGCAACAGGACCTGGCGAGACTCCCTAAATGTTTGCTTCCTTACAAAATCACTCCAGAATTGGTTTTTGGCAAACTGCCAAGTTTCGGAGCGTCCGTTCTCTCTCCAATACGCACCAGTAGGCATGCGCAGGGAGTTAGTTTCAAAACTGAACAAGTATGCGATTATACAGACCGACAGACAGTCAACCCTTTGACGGATTTGGCCCAAAATTTTATACGGACCTACATTCATGACGATAAAACTGTGTATAAAATTTTAGCCATCTGGCTTTTCAAGTTTTTGAGTTATAGCGTTCGCATGACCTCGTACATGCAGACAGACAGACTTCCCGTTGACGGATTTTGTCCAAAATTTGATAGAAACCTACAAATTATGTTTAAAGACCACATACCAAATTTCATCCCCGTAGCTCTAATAGTTTTCGAGTTATCGTGTTCACAGACACACACACAGACAGACATAATTCCAAAATTGTGTTTTTCGGACTGAGGGAGGTCTAAAACGTGGAGATTCGTCAAAATCTCGAGTTCGAATTTTTTGACGATTACAATACTTTCTCTTTGTATACTTCGTATACGAGAAAGTAAAAAAGGGTAAGTAACTTGTGCTGAAATCAGTCTCCTACAAATCAAGTGAAAATATACCATAGGAAACCAAAGTGAATAAATAAAAATAAAAGGCTTTACAGTCCGAAAGCAAAGAAAGATTAAACTAGATAATATTATAATTCTTATGATTTCCGGTTTATTTCTGAATCATGCACATTCGATAAAATATTACTTGCATTAGCAACGTTATTAGAGTTTTTCTGATTTACGAGAAATTAATCTTTTTTTCTGATTCGTGCCCTTCACGATATTCATTACTCTTCCAGAAAGTAAAATTTTCTTCTTTATCTCGATAGCTAGAGTTGCCATAATTGCCAAGCATTGACACGGGAAATTTAAAATAAATAAAACATGAAAAATGTGAGTAGGTAATGACTTACTTACTCTAATAAAAAATCAATAAAATTTAAACAATCTAATAAAATGAACACGTAGAATAATCAAAACAAAATGCGAGGTTAATCCTTTTTATTATTAATTAGAAATTAACCGTCATGGTATGACGGGTGCAAATTGCCTCTTCATTCGAGAGATTTCCCGTCAAATTTGACGTGTTTAAATAGATATATATGCGAGAGACATGTTTAACATTGATTGGAAACAAATAAAATAATCATATATTTTATGACAGGAAATAATTTTTTTTTATTTACATATCTCTTTATTGAAAAAACCTCTTGGTAAACAACATTCCGTGTGAAGTATTTTTCGTTGTTTAACAATTTTATTATAATTTAATAACCATAAAATTCTCAGCTTGTCAAACGTAATTCGAAAGTTAAAATTTCAAAGGAATTCTTTTTCGAAATTTTAATCAAAACAAAGCACTTCTTTGCTTGTCAAACGTTGCGAAAAATATTATAAAATTATATCATCACGATTACAATAAATAATCAGATGTGTCGCGGCGTCTAAACTATATCAAACGCATGATAAACCACTAACGTAATTTATTACTTTCTATTAAAAAACGGAAATTAATTTGAAATTTATGATTAATATAATTAAAAATTTCTCGGGAACTATTGATCATAGCGAGATAAATTTTATATCAATCGATAGCAAATTTTATTTCACTATTTTAGAGCTATTAAATCTGAAATTAGAACGACAATTACTCTTTTAAATTTAAAATTACTGAAATTTAGGTTCTCTAACAATGAAATAATGCTGTTTAACGTATCGCAGTGCTATGGCGCGAGTTTTATTATTGGTGACGTCAGAGCGTTACCGAGAGACAGATCTGGGCTCTTATATTAGTAATTAAACGCTTTTACTAAGTTCGAAATGTTTCATGTTTGTATGTATGTAAGGTTGGAATTTTGTGATCGATTTTTCACTCACTTCTTAATGCAGTAGTGTTCTGAAATTTTGTAAATTCATCGGGTCTTGATGACAATGCAATATTTTAATAATTTTAGAGCTCTCAATTATCATTTTTTAAAAAAAAAATCGCAAAATTACGTTTGCACTCGATAGGTTTCAGTGGCGCCATTTATAGTATTTTCGAGAAATAAAATATTTTAAACAGTAATTAAAATGTTTCAATAATAAAATAAGTATATCCTATTATAGATCTTTTTGAAGAAATTATTGCTGGATTTAGTTGAAGAAAAATGGATTCATAAATTCGAAATATTTTATGTTTGTTTTTAAGATCAGAATTTTGTGATGGATTTTTCACTCATTGTCTAATATATTATACATCTGGAATTTTGTATATTCATTGGGTCTTAATGACAATGCAATATTCCAATCATTTTAGAACTCTTTTCAATAAAATAATTCTTGGAATTAGTTCATGAAAAATTGATTCTAAGATCCCAAACAATTTATAATACTGAATTATGACATAAATTAAAGACAAAAAACTAGAAAATAATAAATATAAAAAAAACTTTAAAAAAATGCTTTTACCAAGGCATTAAAAAAGAAAAATTATAATTTTTTCCTCAAAAATCTGGAGGTGAAAACAGAAATCGTAAAAGCGTGAGGCGCTGAAAACTATAGGAGAAAGATATAAAACTACAATGATTATCATAAGAAACAAAATATTATTAAACATTCATTATATAAAATGTTATAAATGTGATTTCAATTCTAATTTACTTACAGCTTTTCTACCTACGCCTCACGCTTTTCCGATTTTTGTTTTTACCTCCAGATTTTTGAGAAAAAAATTATTATTTAGACAATCATATTTTAAAGTTGATTCTACTTTCTTAACCTTTTGCACTCGGAAAAGTAATTAGATGCATAGTTATTCACTGAACACCAGGGCATATGATCAAATTAATTAATTATTTTTCGAAAAATTAATCTGCGACTTACGTCAATGATGTATAGTCTAGAATGATGCCTATTAATCTGCGACTAAGGAGGTATTTTTTGAACTATCGAAGTCGAGAGACGTCAATGATGCACAGTCTAGAATGATGCCTATTAATCTGCGACTAAGGAGGTATTTTTTCAACTATCGAAGTCGAGAAACGTCAATGATGCACAGTCTAGAATGATGCCTATTAATCTGCGACTAAGGAGGCATTTTTTCAACTATCGAAGTCGAGAAACGTCAATGATGCACAGTCTAGAATGATGCCTATTAATCTGCGACTAAGGAGGTATTTTTTGAACTATCGAAGTCGAGAAACGTCAATGATGCACAGTCTAGAATGATGCCTATTAATCTGCGACTAAGGAGGTATTTTTTCAACTATCGAAGTCGAGAAACGTCAATGATGCACAGTCTAGAATAATGCCTAAAAGGCGGCATCCGAGTGCAAAAGGGTTAATTAAATCATTTTCTTCTTTCACATAATTATAAAATTGGTCGCAAGCCATTTTAAAAGTATAAAACGAGGCAAAATTGCTTCAATTGTTTCCACTGACAACCTGTTTCTGTCGTCTGACCATTGAGTTCACATTGGGGAATATATTCTCTATACCAGTGGTGCACAAACTATTTTCAGTTCCGATCCCCAAAGATGTCGTGATCAGTGGCGAATCCAAGGGGGTGTGGGTTATCGGGCTGCAGACCCGTTGCGTTGACAAGGTCAAAAACATGTTTTTGTTAATTATGTCTTTTTGTTAAATTATCGGAAGTATTGAATTGTTGTTTATGATTCTTATCGTCAGGTGAGTCAAGTCTGTCAAGTTAGTGTTTTGGTTTACATAAGCCATAATATTCGACATTCGTCACGACGATATACAACTTTTTATACTTAAGCCTCCCCCGCCCCAAATCCTGGATTCGCCACTGGTCGCGACCCCATTTTTGAACTTATATTTTTTATTAGCAAATAAATTTATTTGATTTTAGCGAACAACAAAAATTTTTGGGTCGCGACCTATTGCTCACCACTGCAATCCATTTGCATAGTGATTTGGAATAGCAAATACGTATTCGCATAGCTTTATTAGGCATAGTTTAGGGAGAAAACGGGACAAATAGTTATATGGGACTGAGTAGTGAAATACGGCGACAGTCCTATTGTTTAGCAACGGATTCGGAAACCATTCGCGCCTTTGCGCATGCGCCGGGCGGAGTTATTTTCATCAAATGGGGGAAAGTGAAGAATGGAAGAATGATGTTTACATTTTACTGAGCGTGATCTAACAAAGAACTCCGGAAATGCGCTCATATGACTCGTTGCCTGACACCCCTTTCCGGTGTAAAATCGTCCAAAAGTGGTAGTCTCGGAATCCGTTGATGAACAGTACCAGCAGTATTTTTATATTTTAAATAAATGATAAAATGGATCGGAGACATGAAAAACGCTCAATATATTAATTAGTTTTTATAATAAACTTGAAAAAATTTTTATGAAAACCTCTTTGTATTTCTTGCTTCCGGCTATATTATTAACATGTTTAACCGCTTAACTTAACAGCCCGAGAATACTCGTGCATCGAATTATCGAAATTTTAGTCTTATAAACTAAAATTGAATCATTAATTAGCTTTATAATTTGACGCAAAAAATATGTAGGATCCATAAACATTCTTAGATGAATGAAAACGACAGCCCCTTTCCAAAACAGGAGGGGTCATCTTATTAGATAGCAAAGGAAACTATTCAGTTAAGTGGTTAAGAGTAAATAGATTGCAGATAAAATTTTTACATTATTGCTATGGTTATATCAAGGGTTTCAAACCCGAGGCTCATAACGAATATCTTTGCGTTCCAACAGACATAGTACTATGTAACAAAAATTTTAAATTCCAAATTACACAGTTAATTTTACTTATGAAAAGAAACAACTCTCCCGATAGACACGGAATTACTGATATTCACCTCGGATCAGTTTTCAAATGAAATCACTCAGAACAAGATTTCCCTCGCAGTAGGAAAGATGGTAAATAGATGAAATGCCAAGTTTCAGGGAAAGAAGCATTAACTTTATACTATGTTTTAGAAATAAACTTTCGTTTTTTTTGCAGTCCTCATAAACTTCCACCTTTCTTACTTGGTATGTGCTATCATTTGGGTTTGAGACCCATGGCCTACAATAAGGTTGCCATATTGGCCTTTTTAAGGCCAAATTGTGGAAATTTGGCCTTTTTTCAAAGCCTTTGGCCTTAGGAATTTTCATTTGGCCTTAAATTCAGTTTTGGCCTTATTTTCGTTAATGACTTTTAGAACGATTTTTAATTACTTATTCTATTGTTTTTAATACATTTTTGATGTTACACATTTCAAATGATATATTATAAGCTGTCAAACGAAATAGCTCCTGAATGGATAAAGGATGTTTTAAATTTCTCTCACCTAAATTTTAGTTTAATAATAGAACATTGAGCATATGCCTATCAAGTGGAATTCGTTTTCATGAACGATAGCCTTTTTCTAATAGCAAATGACGTTTTCAATCAATTAGTCAAATTTGGCCTTATTTATAAGAAGGTTTGGCCTTATTTTGATCTGGCCACCACAAGCTCAATGCTTTAATGAAAGCTTTTGCAGAGTTAAACGTAATTTCAGTTGCTTTACAGTATAGAGAAAAAATTGATAAATTTAAGAAACTTGATGCAACCTTTCATTGGAACTTCAGCGATGATACTGGATAGAATAAACATTTAATCTGGCAATTTCACTGTAGGGATTTTACACCGAAACAATATTTTTTAATACCATTTATCATTGTTTAAACATAAGTATGCAATACTAATAAAAATAACACCTACCTTGTTAACTCCTGGTCAGACGTCATTTTTCTATGAATTATATCTTACGAAATTACGTGAATCGTTATTTGACTGGGCTAAAATACATGGTTTATAAATTAACAGTAATAAATTCTAATGATTTAAAGAACATTATGCAGTAATGATCCAAACATGGAAAAGTTCTTGCTCAAAAGCTTTATTATTATCAGTAATAAAAAATGTCTATTTGCAGAGCCAAAACACACAACAAATTTTACAGAGGGTGACGTTTTCGTACAAATGTCGATTATTTCTTCAGAGATGGCATAGTATTCTGATGCATGTTATAAAACATCCTTAGTACTTAATATAATATGCTTTAACGTATCGCAATCATTATGTTCTAATAGGATTATTGATATTCTGAGAATGACTCCAAAAATGACAACACACTATTGATTTAGAAAGCAGAATTAAGTTTACCTCTTTTCTGTTATAAACTCTAAATTAATGTTTCTGATTAAAACCTTTACCTCTACTCAGAACAAATACTAATTGTTTAACAGAATTGATACTATTTCTTAGCAAATCTCCTTCACTAATATTTAGGTTGAACTAACAAATATTTTTGATTTATAATGAGAAAATTCAAAATAAGGTCAGATACAGGAAAAATCTGCGACGTAAACTTTAAAAAACACATGAAAGGATCAGACATGAGTATGCAATCATTATATTCCAATAGAATTAATACACTGAGAATGACTACAAAAACGACAACACAGAAAACACTATTCATTTGAAAGCAGAATTAAGTTTACCTCTGTTCTGTTATAAACTTAAATTAATGTTTTTGATTAAAACCTTTACCTCTACTCAGAACAAATACCAATTGTTTACCAGAATTGATACTATTTCTTAGCAAATCTCCTTCACTAATATTTAAGTTGAACTAACAAATATTTTTGATTTATAATGAGAAAATTCAAAATAAGGTCAGATACAGGAAAAATCTGCGACGTAAACTTTAAAAAAACACATGAAAGGATCAGACATGAGTATGCAATCATTATATTCCAATAGAATTAATACACTGAGAATGACTACAAAAACGACAACACAGAAAACACTATTCATTTGAAAGCAGAATTAAGTTTACCTCTGTTCTGTTATAAACTCTAAATTAATGTTTTTGATTAAAACCTTTACCTCTACTCAGAACAAATACTAATTGTTTACCAGAATTGAAACTATTTCTTAGCAAATCTCCTTCACTAATATTTAGGTTGAACTAACAAATATGTTTGATTTATAATGAGAAAATTCAAAATAAGGTCAGATACAGGAAAAATCTGAGACGTAAACTTTAAAAAAACACATGAAAGGATCAGACATGAGTATGCAATCATTATATTCCAATAGAATTAATACACTGAGAATGACTACAAAAACGGCAACACAGAAAACACTATTGATTTGAAAGCAGAATTAAGTTTACCTCTGTTCTGTTATAAACTCTAAATTAATGTTTTTGATTAAAACCTTTACCTCTACCCAGAAAAATACTAATTGTTTAACAGAATAGATACTATTTTTTTAGTCAACACAGATTTCTTAGCAAATTTTCTTCACTAGTATTTAGGTTTAACAAAAAGACCCTAGTGTTGACAAATCCTAAATTAATGTTTTTGATTAAAACCTTTACCTATGCTCAGTAAAAATACTAATTGCATAAAAGAATAGAACTTTCATAGCACATCAGTCAAAGTTTTTCATTAATATTTAGGTTAAACGAACAGATATGTTTTACTTTTAGCGAGAAAATTCGAAATGAGGTATGATACAGGAAATATCTGCCACATAAACTTTAAAAAGCACATGAAAAGATCAGACATGAATTATAATAATTTATGCAAAATTAGCGAAATACCAAATATGATCTATTAATAAAACCAATATATACAATAATGAGGAATTTAAATATAGCAATTTGAGTTTCACTCCAGTTATTGAAACAAAAATATTTAAATCTAGAAACAAGCATCTTTTTTCTCATAAATGCAAAGCTATCTAATGGTTATGATTTTTCATCTCAGTATACCTTCAGAAACATACAATGTACTTCTCAATAGTAAAAAAAATGTATTTTACAGTAAATTCTAATTTTAAAGCATAGTAAAAGAATAAATTTTCAAGCATAAATGTCATAGGTAACAGGATATATATTCTTGCTGGATGGAGCTTCTCTATCACTTAAGAAAATTTTAACTTCAAATATTCTTTATTATATTTAAGGTATTTTCAGAAAATTATCTTGCTTTAAATAACATGTTAATCAAAAATAAACGCTTGAAGAATTCTTTCATTAGAAAATCATTGCTATGAACAAATCATTTAGATTTTCAAGTCAACATTATGGAACAAATGTTATGCATTTCAAGTAAACACTACGAAATAAATTGCATACATTCAAACCAGCAAAGGGGAGAGAACTCTCCTAGCATGCGTCACAAATATACACGCTCTATTTTGCGTGCTT
>BGPR01016107.1:437-35323 GCA_013235015.1 Araneus ventricosus
CGGACATTTTCCGTATATTTGACGGTTTAAAGCTGTTTTGTTGACAAAACGGTTTTTCACCGTTTTTCGCTCCAGCCATAAACGGTTTAAAACCGTCAGTTCAAATTCTATTTTTCGTCATACGATATTGCTTAACTTTAACTTAATAACTTTCCCTTTTCTTAAATGTAATTTTATTGCATTCATTTCATGTTTTTAGTAGGGTTCCATCTCCGTAACCTTAAAACACGTGTTCTGGCAATAGTTCATTTTTACACCACTAGGTGGCTCCACTAGAGCTATAGTGACTTTAAAACTCAAACAGATTATTTTTACGTTATTTTATGAAGTCTCCGGTGGTCTAGTGGTTAGAAGGACTACCTTTTATTTCTATGAACGCGGTTTCGATCCCCGGCTCGGAGGAGTTAGAAGTTTTGTCACCATCTTGCATCGAAATCGTCCAAGTAAGTTCAATTAAAAATTATATGAATTAAACGAATTGAAATTAATAATTAAGCCTTGATTAATTAATATTCATAATTGATAATACACATCAGCACACTTCAACTCAACTCGAACAGAAGGAGAAAAACAACTCAACTCAGTCGATGACGTCACTTACTTCGATGACTTAATTTTTACGGAGAAAACTTGATTTCATACGGTAAAAAACCGTTGTGCCTACGGATTTACTTCGTAACTTTTACGGTTTTGCACAACCAACCCAGCTGCCAGTTTAAAACCGTAAATTTTACGGGATTTTTTTTACAGTGTATATGTTCCAAAATATTGTATTAAGATTTGAAAACAAATGTCCTTCTTTTTCCTCCCCCCCCCTCTCTTAACCGTTTAAAAGGCCATTTTTTTCCAGTAGTGGTATAATAAAAGAACTTTGTGATTGAAATTAATTTAAGAAAATAAATTCATTTAGTTTATTGGATGACACTAATATTTTCTAATTAATTAAATTAATTAATAATTAATTATCAAATTCAGACACTACGTTATGGTTTGAGATAAGGTATAGGAATATCTAGTTTTTTATTTCATCGCCAAATTTGGCGAGAATTTACGCCAACCTTAAAAATTGCTGAATTTGGCGGAAAGTCGTCTTGCCACAACCTTACAAAGAGTTTAACGCCTTTATTGACCTTAACGCCTTTCAAGTTTATAAAATTTAATGTTTGTAAAGATGATGAATTTTTTGTTTGTAAACATGGAATTTTGTAACAGATTTTTCACTCATTTCCTAATAAGATAGAGTTCTAAAATTGTGGTCTGGTTTTTGTTACCAGCTGCCATACAAGTGTTACTATTTTGATAACATAACAGCAAGTAAATTGATTAATTTTGATTCCTTATGAGAGACTTCACCTGGTGGAAAATTTAAGAAAGAACTGGTTACAAAAGTCCTTTATTATTAATATAATAGCCCGGGTCGGTCTCTCACTGATCCAGTAACGCTCTGACGTCACAAACAATAAAATTTTTCAGTAATTTTAAATTTTAAAAAGTAATTGTCGTTCTAATTTCAAATTTAATAGCTCTAAAACAGTTAAATAAAATTTGCTATCGATTGATATAACATTTATCTCGCAATGATCAATAGTTCCCAAGATATTTCAAATTATATTAATCATATATTTCAAATTAATTTCCGTTTTTTAATAGAAAGTAGTTAATCACATCGATTATTTATTGCAATCGTGATGATATAATTTGATAATATTTTTTGGCAACGTTTGACAAGCAGAGTAGTGCTTTGTAAGAAGTGAAAGTAATATGTAAATAAAAAAAAAATATTTCCTGTCATAAAACCATATGTTTATTTTATTTGTTTTCAAACAGTGTTAAACACTTTTCTCGCATATATAATCTAAATCCAAATAAAACCAGTATACAAACATTCAGAAATAAACAAAAATTAAATCCTATATCAAATAGTCATTATTTGAACAATACATCAATTTTAAATAAAATCTAATATATTGAAATTACTAATGATACCATAAACAAAAATCATATTTAAACATTATATGTCAACAAGTGAAAGAACACTGTTATTATTAAAAATAATGAAATAGGCAATCCAAGTAAATGGAGTTTTCAACAATTAAAATAGCAGCTTGGCTGTGGACAAGCTTTAGCCAGGTTAAATTAATTTTCTTGTACAAACCATCCCTGTTACTATTGTTGTTGAAAAAGCAAAAAGGGTAATTTACCCTAAAATGAAAGAATTTAGAAAGAAAAGTCTTATACTAACCCTAACTATAAAGCATGACATTTAAGATGATTTAAAAAGAATCGAAAGCAAAAAATCCGAATACAAAAGACCTAGAAAAAAATAAATAAAATAGTAGTATACACAAAAAAATAATAAAATAAAAGCGAAATACACTTACCATGGCCAGGAAAAAATTAGCGTGTCCGTGAGGACCACGTGGAGAATGAACGCCAAACCAGTTATTGCTGTTGCCAAACAGAGGAAGAGGAAGAGAAGGAGAAAAAGGCTCTGTCAGTAGCTCCGGAATCACTGCTTGAGATATCGTCGCACAAAGTTTTCGGGAATACCATTATGTAAAAGTTGATCATACAAAAGCTTTAATTGTCTAGATTTATATATATATATATATATATATATATATATATCGCCTTTGATCCCATTCTTTTCTATTGATTCTCTCATTTTCAGCACACATAACCAATACTAATTGGATATTACAGTACGATCTGGAAAAAAAAACTTACCATAGGTAATTAGAGGGAAGACAAATTTGTCTCAAGTAGGGATTGAAATCAAAATTGGTTATTTGTACAGAATTCATACCAATCTATACACATAGGGAAACATTTTGCAGTTTAATTTGTGCAGAATTAATACCAATCTATACACATAGGGAGAAATTTTGCCGTTAAGGCATCTGTATTACCTACAGGGGAATGGTTTAACCCGTCAACGCAAAAATTAATTTAAAACATAGATTTCAAAAAATTTCTATTAAACGTAATCCATGTTAAAAACATCAAAATACCTTTAAAGTATAATTAAATTCTGGAAAAAAACTTTTAAAAAATATGAAAATTGCTAGAAAATAATTTTTAAAAACATTTTGCATAAATATTAAAGATTTTTAAAATGTGATAAAAAATAAAAAAATAAAAAGGATTACTTTCTAATTCCTTGCATTTCCTCAAAAATTGATCAAATTTAAAATCAAAAAATTTCAAAATGACGACATTTTGACTTCAAAATCAGTCTAACTGATGGTCGATGCCTCTTGAAAATTGTTAGGAGATCGAGAATATCTATTGGCTAACTAGACAAAGGAAAATATAAACAATGAAATGCGATTGGTCTACCCACGGAAATGAAACTGCAACTGTCCTCAAATGAGGACGCTGGGCGTTAAATGGTTAAAGTAAATAATACAGAATAATGGCGCAGTCATGAAATTAGGGACCAACAACATCTTGAGATCGGACATTTTCATAAAGCTTTACAAGATTCAAATTCTTCATAGATTCAAATTCTTCATAGCTCAAAACTTGATTATTGTATTATAACTACTATGTTGTACAAGTGCAGTTGGTTCGGTTTTGAATAGCAACAAAGTATCATTTCAACACAAGGAACCGTAAATGGACAAGATTGTAGTTGGTTCCTGATTGCTTGACTGAATCCATATAAGAAAACTCAAACACATCTTGACTATACGAAAGGATCCACTTAAAACAGTAAATGGACAAGATTGCAGTTGGTTCCTGATTGCATGACTGTTTCCATATAAGACAACTCAGACACATATTGACTACACGAAAGGATACACTTAAAACAGTATCCACAAACCGACGACAGCATTGTTCAAATGATTTCCACCTCTTGAAAAATGGTCTCTGTGGATGGAACAAGAATCTCCGGAATCAAAATTAACGGTTGAGTTGCTTGTTCTCGGCCCTTTGAACATTGGAAAGACAATACATTTTGGAACAAAATCTTCATTTCCGCGTAGATTGAAGGATGCCAGTGAAAAGCTGCAGGAAATTGAATTAAATGGAGTGAAAGAACCATTAATTTTAAGCCTTGTGGAATCGCCTATTTGCTTTGCAAATGAAGACTAATCTTGAGGAAGAATGTGAAATGTTTGCAACGCTGAATTTTATTGGTGGACACCGTTTGCTACTTCCAAATAATGAATTCATAATAGTATGTTTTTACTGTAAGAAATTTTAAGAAACAGTCACTTTTAGAAATATTAGAATACTTAATTTTTTTGCAAAATTTGCGCACGATGTTTTAAAAATTGAATTTTTGCCGAGGTGACCTAGACCTACAATTTTTCTCATCCACGAATCGTGGATGTGGGACGGGACATACCTCCTGCGGGAAGGGTTGGGCCGTGGACGGTGCTGGATATTAGGACTCCGACCTTAGTTCCGCTTGCTGTCGGGACACCGGTTGTTAAATGACCCGGATGAATTGGAAGAGTGGGAGTGAATCCTTTGTGATTGTGTAGGTCTCTGGCGTTTTCTAAAGTTTTCCTCGTGAGGTCTCCTGTGTATTTATATAGCCCTGATGGAAATTAAATCTATTGTACTGGGCGTAGTGTTCTAGAACAGGTGTTGCGGGGATGTTTGGAGAACGGGGTGTCAAATAATGTGCCATCTTCTACTTCTTACGTCGAGGTAAAATTCCGAGATTGTGTCCCATAAAACGTCTCTTAAAAATTTCATTCAGAAGGCTGATTAAGAAAATTTATGCAACTGGGATTTTCATTTGTAGTGCTACATTTTTTAACTTTTTGAACTACGAAAGATAATAAGTTGGATAATAATACACTTGTGAAAGTAAGGATTGATTTAGCAATTTAGGAAGCGGAAAATATTATTATTATTAATTTATTAATTGGTTTCAATTCCTGAAAATTAATCTGTGTGTTCTTGCTATTATATGGTTTTTGTAGTAAGTCCTATCCAACAAGAATGTGTAAAAGGAGACACTCGACCTAAGAGTGCAAAGGGTTAACTTTCTGCTGGGTGGTTTCTACAGATGGCATATGAAGTGTGATATTTAGCCAGATGAGACACAAATATCCTGCGCGAATTGTTATATAGACTATGTATGGCATTCTCTTTTATGGTTATGCATAAAAATTCAAAATCTTTAACCTTTACTTCTTAATTTTTTCGTCTAAAATTCTGAAGGTATTTTCTTTCTAAAAATGCTTGTTTACAATTTTAACTTCTTCCCTATAGTTTGTATTAATAAAAAGATTTTAGTAATTTTATAATCTAGCTTTTTTTCAGACTGTATTTTCTTCGCTGATGTGGAAAAAAAAATTAATACATGTTATTGATACATTACTCTTTGTAAAGAAAAACACAATTCTTCGTGTTAAACTATCTCGGAAAATAAATTACTGAAATTGCGTCCTTTATTTCGAAAGGCATCTTTAAAAAAAGCAATAACTAGAATATACATTGAAAAATAGTAAAGAAGTATTATTATTGATTTTATTATTAATATCATTATTTATTTATTTAATATTATTTTGAAGGATAAAGGATGGTATGATTTTAAAATAAATCATTTCTTAAAGTATGAGTGTTTTTTACAGTTCTCATTTTTGCGCAATGTGTATCAGTACTAGCTGAATCAATTTTAATTTCATCATTCTGATTTTTTTATATTATTTGATTTATGTTATTTCTGATTTTTTTGCATGTAAAAGAAAAATTGTTCTAATTGTTTTACGCCGAATATATATGTTTTTTTTTTGTATTTATTACCTTGTATACGAAATGCACAAAGAAAAAGTATTGTAAACGTCAAAATATTCGAACTCGAGATTTCGACTGATCTCCACAAATCAATCAAAAACACAGACCTCCTAAAGTCCAAACCACCTGTTTTGAATTATATTTGTTTCCCTATAAAGACGATAACTCAAAGCGAAACGAGCTACACCAATGAAATTCGGTGTCTACTCTCTCCACCAAAATTCCAAATCTCTGTCAAATTCTGGATGACATCGTTCAGCGGTAAGTCAGTCTGTCTGACCGTTAATGTTCACGTTAACACAATAACTGAAAATCAGAACAAGCTCTATGGATTAAATCTGGCATGTCGCCTTAAGAATTGTAAATCTGCATTGTTTTTAGTAAGTGAACACAGAATTTTGTATAGTATACTGTACAATATATTCGAGCTTGTTTCAGATTTTCATTACCAATTACACACACTTCTGTACAGTTTACAGTTGTTTACCTGGAATCTCAAAATTGTAGTTACTTCACGATTGTTTGACCGAGTTCAATTTTTATCAAAATTACAGAACATAAGATAAAGAAATAGTTTGATTTAAGAGATTTATTACATATAAATTTGCAAACAAAAATATATAACAAATTTACAAAGAGTTCTTTTCTTCATGAGGTAACGCAAATACAAACACTTACAACGAAACTTCAATACAGATAAATTAATTTAACGAAAGCATGTGTTTATATTGCGATGTATTTCAGCATAATTTGAAGAATCGTAGAGCCTTCTTTATCAAAAATAATGTGCTTATTGGACGTCTCCCACAGCACAAACATGTAAAACAAACACTTACATCACAAACGTTACATCACTGACTTCTGACATCGAATTCCATCTTCAAAGCCTCATTATTCTTTTCCGTTGCTAGGCAACGTTAGCGAAAGACAAATATATCGTTGCCATACTATTTTTATAATCTTTAGGAAAGAATTATGCCAAACGATATTTTTAATTAATTTATTTTTCAGCCAAACGATATTTTAAAATTAATTTCTTTTATGACCAAACGATTTCTCTTTATCTAATTAATTTCTTTTCTTCAAATATTTTAATAATTCTACAAATATATATTTTCATTCGTTACGAATATTACAATATTCACATCCGTCACAGGAACTCCTGAAAGTTTAAATTGCACACTGCTGCCAGTCAACTAGTACATGCTTCTGAATATTTTTTACAATATTTTAAAGAATAACGAACAAAAGCAATGATTGCAAAAGTGCGCTCCTCGGCGTACTGGGGAGTTTCGATTCCCTCATAGGGACACCACGAAATATTATACAATTTTCATAATTCTTTTTCTATTTTTAAATAAATATCACAGGTTGTGGCATCAAGCGTAGCTGGTGCGATTTAACAATCTCCAGCAAATCACACCAACTACGCTAGAAGTTGCAAATATTTACCTCATATTTAATAGATACATTGTTTTCTGCGTTAATTGCCTGCTATTCTAGTAGCAGTTTGTTCAGTTTTCAAATTCCCAATGTTCTTCAGGGACCTAAATCTTCCCGCCAAAAATCTTAAAACAGAGCACAAAATACTGGCTGTTAGCCATGGTTAGTAGCCTGTTCTAATTTTTCTTTTATAAGGGAAAAGATGGGTTTTCATTATCCATTAACTGAGTTTTGGTGTTCAGTGAAACAATAATATCCATTCATATGTGTTGAAAGAATACATAAACTTCAAAGAAAGAAGATAATTTTAATTTCCATTGCTACTTTTTATTTGTGCAAGAATTTCTGTAATAAAATCAATGTGTAAAAGGATATGAGGGTAGATATATCCAGTTAATTCCACGACTTCAGAAAATGTATAGTGATCAACAAACTCATCCACACAATGAATATTAAATTTAATAAAGTTAGTTTAATACATTTTTATGGGATCTAATTTTCTATTTATTTTTAATTAATCTAAACAAAACTTATTGATTATTTTGCAAAATTTACTTGGGGTTTTAAAAATGTACTTTGATAAATCTGATTTCAACAAGTGGGCAGAGAATCAAAAAATTTCGAAATTACTCAACTATAAAAAGAAATAAAAAATAGGTGGTGCATTTGGATTTAAACAGGCAATTTTAGCCATGGTATCCATAACTGGATAGGTTTTTTATTGAATGCCATATTGATGTTTAATCTTAAAGATCTAATTTAAGGTTAACAGACTCAAAGTGTATTAAAATGAGGTATCGTAAAAGTAGAAATCAAGGTTTGAAAAAAATAGAAAAATTCGTAGATATACTCGCAAATAATAAACTCTTTAACCTACAAACATGGAGAGCGCTGAAAATATTTACTGTATATTCTTTGCAATCAAGTTCAGCTAAGGAACTGAGCTGAATAATCATTTAGATCTCCTTGAGTAGAAATTAAGAAAACTCAGCATGCCTTAAATCTTCCCTCTTTAACTGACACTCTCAAGATAAAATTATTTACTTTAACGCATTTTTGTTTGCCCTTTTCGAAACTGCGCGATCTCTAGAATATATTTTCCTTACCCGTAGTTTTGCAGTTTCTCAGCTCAACGTGGGTTGAATTGAACGAAAGTAAGTCACGCAGCAACTTTGCTTTAAATCTGTGCGCAACGTTTCTTCTCTGCAACACTACTTTCGTTGCTACGAACGGAGATTTACAGATTCAGGATTTGTATCGATAACAACGCATTTGGAATAAAACATTTGTTTCTTTGTCTCGGAAAAACCTACTGGAAGTATGCGATTTTTTTAACATCTTATTGACAGATAACATATTTTTCGATATTTTTAACAAAAGATAACATATTTTTCGTTCACTTCGTTACACTTTTTGACTAATACTGATTACGTATTGGATGAATTATTTTTAAGTTAAACTCCGTATTTGATCCTCATATCCTTATTTCTGCAATCGTACTGCGCCACTAGTATTTTTGTTTTTATAAATAAATTTTGAATAATTTAATATTTTGTTCACGAAGTCTACCGACTCTCTAAGTTTTTACATGAAAAAAGGAAAGATTTTAGTAATTAATGATTTTCAAATTTAATTTTAATCGAAAATTGAATTTCTAAATCAAATCTTTCAATAATTTTTCGTGTATTTATAATATCCATTTTTATATTTATGGATAGTTTATGCTTCCTGCAGAATATAATTTATCCTCATATACCGAATTGGAATTATAAATCAATGAACTAATTCTGTCCCCTTGCGATGAAGTAAATCATTTGATAAACCTTATTTTGCTCAATCTTTTGACATCTATGCATGTTAAATGAATTCGTTGTCTGAAAAGCTCCTTTGTTTGAATTTGTATTTTAATTTCTATAGTTGGAAAAGATTGTTATAAAGTTAAAAATGAAACAGTCTTAAAATAGATGGATGTTTTTCACTTCTTTATCTTATATGTATGCCATATATTTATTATTTTACAATCATATTACATGTTTCAAATTCTTTGATAAAACATTGCCGGAATTTCCAATAGGGAAAATATGAGTAAAAATTGAAAGTACATTGCAACTTATTAAAAACTTTCTTATTTGTAGGCGTTCTATTGACTGAGCGTAATATTTTATGAATTTATGGAGTAAATTAGGTAGAATTCCTAGTAAAAATAAGAATCAATAGATATATTTTTAATTTAGATTTTACAAAGCATAGCTGTATTTGGTAATATTTCTGAAACTTTTAGTGGTACTTTATTGCGTTGCTATTTTACTATTTGTTTTGTATCTGAAAATACCTAATGTAGCTCAAGTTTATGAATATTGTTTTAAAATGTTGATAATAGAATTAAGAGTGAAATAAATTGATCTTGATTGCGTTAGATTTGAATGCATAGCGAAATCTGAATTCGCTGACTTAAATTTTTTTCTCCTTGTTCTATAATAGAAATATAATTATATATTTGATTACTTATTAATACTATAAAGAAATACTAGTTTAAAGCATAAATATTATCATGTCCTCTATCAATGTGACTTCATGAAAAAAGTTGAAATTTAATGTGTGTGAATGTTTTTTTAAAAATTACAACCGTTTCTGATTTCTTCGTCTTAGCATGACAATCCCTTGCCAATTTTCAACCTTAAGACCCATTTATAAAGCGTTTTCTAAATTTCAGAAAAGACACAAAATGACAAAAACAGAAATACTTTGTTTTAAATTTATGTTTCCTGGCATCAAAACACCTACTTCCAATTTTAATAATTCAATTGTACGTAAGCTAAACTGTCGTATTTTTCAAAATGTACTTCAAGAAGTTTTTTTCCTTAAATGTTTAATTTTGATGTCTTCTAGAAGAAAATAATTAGTATAAAAAAGGAGTGTCATGATTTTCTTATTAGTTATTCACTTTTCAATATTTTTGTGATTTCATTTCCTGCAAATGCATGTATTGATGAATAATCTCCCTTCTCACTTTTATACGATTATATTTCTAATTTGTATGATTTACTTCTAATCCAAGCAACAATTAATCTTCATTCTCACTTTTAAACGATTATATTTCTAATTTGTATGATTTACTTATAATTCAAGCTACAATTAATTTCCATTCTCACTTACATACGATTATATTTCTAATTTGTATGATTTACTTCTAATTCAAGCTAAAATTACTTGATTTATATGATTTAGTTTAAAGCTTTAGAAGTCATATTTAATAGCAAATTCAAATGGTAATAGTAATAATCATAATCGTAGCATAGTAGAAACTTTGCTCTTGATATTAATTATAAGATTTAAACTCAAGAATTTACATTTCATATTGAACAGAAGCAGGCCGAGTTGATTAAATATAAGCTACAAATTCGAGGAATCGTTAGAAACGTGTGGTTGCGGAATAAACTAGTAATATTTAATCAACTGCTTTAACTATTCTATTTAAAACTTAAGGAATAATCCAGACATGCTTACGTAATAATTAATTTTATGTCTAATATCGAATTCCTGATATAATTTTAAAACTATGGTTAATTCACCATATAATTTATGTTGTAGAATTTCACTTAACAGAATTTGTAATCTACTTATTCGTAAAGTTTTACAAGAATTAACATCCTTCTAGAAGAATTTTAAGCTTATTATTTAAACTGCACTAATAATCTTTTAATCTAAATCTTGATATCTTATGAAACATCATTTTGCATAAATGTGTTTCATTTGATAATTTTTAAACATTTTATTAATATCTTTTATAAAAAAAGCATATATTTTTAATTATCTCCCGAATGAAAGCTTTTTTTAAAATTAAGATTATTAAAACGTAAAATTCGAAGTTTCTCTCATATCTTTTGTTCCTAAATTTAGATTAAAAATTTTTAATTATTTTCATTAAATCTATTCGTTATTTTTGTAAATTTCACTAAAACCGGATATTTAATGGCGGAATAGTGTTCCAAATAATTTTCTCCTTCACACTGCTATAGAGCAAAACTCCAAATTACATTTTTGCGTCATGATTATCAGTAAGTTTTTGATTTTGATGTCTTTAGCATTTCC
The DNA here is from genome assembly GCA_013235015.1 of Araneus ventricosus. NCBI lineage: Eukaryota > Metazoa > Arthropoda > Arachnida > Araneae > Araneidae > Araneus > Araneus ventricosus. The sequence goes on from BGPR01016107.1 coordinate 11,730, forward strand.
TTTCTTTTACCCTCATTGGCCTTGGCGGAGGCGATGTTTCCTTCATCAGCTTTCCTGGTCCTAAAGCTATTTATTATTATTTTTACCGGCCGAAAGGCCATGTGTGAGATACAGGATCCTGTGGAAGATCCGTCATATGTGGACCTATTTCACGTAAAGGGGACGCAAGACCCTTAAATCTCGAAAAAATTGTGGAAAACTGTCAAATTCGATACATTATTTTTCTGAAACAATGCAATTCCCAAACTCACTTGTTTTTCTAGAAAAATATCTGTTATTTCTCTTATAGTACACACATTACCAAACCTTCATATTAGTACATATTTATTTGAGAGAGTTATAAATATGGGATTAATTTTTGGAGAAAAAATGAGATAGTCAAATTGCGCGCATGGTTAAAGATAAAATATTTATCTAAACATAATATTTTAGGTATCTAAGTAGTCTAAAGAGAGTTTTCAAGAAACTGAACCTCAATTTATTAACCTTTAAATTTAATTTCTATTTTATATACCAAGTTAAAATAAAAATGTTGGAAGTAGTTAAAATTTCAACTTTTCTACATCCCCCCTCCATAAAAAAACTTCTTTGAGAAATATGTACAAAATATGGTTCAATTTGTGGAACATAGCAAAATACATCTTCGGTAAAAAATTTTATGTAAAAATATTCAATAGTTCTTGAGATATCGTGCGCGCATTGTAAAAAAACACATTTTGAGATATAACGCTTTAAAGATATAACATATTCAGCGTTTACACTCAACAGCTGATACATTTTCCTTCATAACCTTCATAACTATGGGAATTTTTTATAGCGGATTGTGTTAAATTGTTCAAAAAAGAGAGGGGAATAATATATATATTTTTCATAAAATCGAAAACTTTCGAGGTTTAACAGTCGTATGTCCCCTTAAATCTGTCGCCATGGTTAAAATATCCTTTTAACAGTCGCATGTCCCCTTAAATCTGTAGCCACGGTTAAAATATGGTTTTAACAGTTGTATGTCCCCTTAAATCTGTCGCCACGGTTAAAATATCCTTTTAACAGTTGTATGTCCCCTTAAGGTATCCGACTGGTTTCAAATCGTCGTTTTTGATGAAATTATCAAAAAATATTTTATGACTTAATTTTGTAGCCTGTTATCAGCTTTCTAAAACTGCATGACTTTTTACTCTACGTGAATTACAAATGGAGTTACAGCTGTTTTATTACCGAACTGTAAGCATTATTTTAAGTTGCATGAAAACTTTAAATGCGTTTTCTGAGAAATGATATTTTTGAGGAAAACTGTCGACCGTAACAATGATTTCTCAAAACGTTATTCAAGTATTGATATGAAATTTTCTGAGATTGTTTCCTGTAATATGCTTGATGTTGTCCTCTAAAAAAACTGAGGTCAATTTTAAAATCAAGTAATATTTTTATATCTTTAAATATAAACGAAAAGCATTTCTTTATGAAAAATTACCAGTTTAGTAACTACGTTCAGCTATATCTCAAAACTATTTTGAAGTACTAGAAAGATTTTAGAACATAACACTGATAACAGTCATAAAAATATACTCCTACAAGGATTTATATATATTTTGAATATGATTTTGTCTATGGCTGTTAGCGGAAGGCAAATATTTTAGTCATTTTTCTTCAAATTTCTCAGTTTTTTAAAAAAATATTAGTTTGAAAGCTTAATTTTACAATATTTTCATAGTTTTAAAACATATGCAGTTGAAAAATAACATTAAAAAATATATATAAGTTATTTTCAAAAAAATGTCTCCGAACACAGTCGGATACCTTAAATCTGCCTCCACGGTTAAAATATCCTTACTTGCTGTGACAGTGAGTAGTGAAAGCGTACAGTAGAGTGTCAACACCAGTTTCGTCTTCATCATACGCCTACGATTAAAATCGGCAACCTCGAAACGGGGAACGTTGATCTAATTAATCTAAACTTTAGTAATCTAATCATAAAAGAGTAGATTGAGGGTCAGGCATTAAGCCAATACTAAACTAAATTGTTCTTAAAAATCCAGATATCGTTATTTTCACTCAATGGAGAAAATCACAAAATTTACAACCACCTTGTACGGAACTTTATGTGCACTTCCATTAAAAGTGTTTTCTCTTTACGGAAAAAGATGGGAAAACAGCATCCAAGAAAATTCCACATTACAAATGACTTTCTCGGAGAGTGTGTTACGCTTCAGTTTAATCTCCTGCACTGCCACAGCCTAAAGCATCGCGACCAGACCCCATAAATCACTGTTTACATTAAGGTAAAGGGTAGTTCATAGGATCATCCTTTACCCCCACAGGATTTACGGTCACCCAAGATTTATTCTAAAAAAATTTATATATTTCTCCTTCAAAAAAGATATAAAAATAGAATAGACTAAAATTTTGACTTTAGAGACTCCATATATATATAAAAGACTTTTTCATTTTACATGCCTTGATTCTAAACGTATATTTTCTTTAATAGTCACAGGTTTAAAATTATGTTTGAATACTTTTTTGTTTACAATATGTCGCTGATGTCCAATTTCCTTTATATAATTTGACTAATTTGTATAACTTTTTCTATGTTTATACTTTTGGCACTGATTCTAAAAGTGTGTTTTCGTTAAGAAATAAGATGACAGAAAATGACAAAAATTCGGAATGAAACAGGGACAAAAGCAATGAAAAGAAAGGGATACTGATAGACTAAGAAAGCTTTCCTAAGGGGGTCTTTTTTTATAATTTTCAAAGGCAATAAAATCTTGACATCGCATGAGAGTTTCATTAATGTTCGATAAATTCTGAAAAGAATAATCCTTAAGTACATGCATTTAGCATTTTAAATAACTCGGTAGATTGTTCTTCATAGAAACGTGACCTATTTTTGCTTATCTTTTCATATAGAAAGAGTAGGAATTCTTATAATTGTTCTTTTTTATTTTTCATAATTTAAAACAGTAAAATCATTAAGGTGATTTCAATTACGCGTTCTCGAAAAGAATGAAATCTTGTTAAATAGTTTGCAAGTTAATACATTACTCGATAGCTATGTCTAGTTATCTATTTTGACATAGCTTATCTCTATCGACCGTTTCTGATGGTGAATTCCAAGAAGAAAGCAAGAATATCTCTTATTCTTATATGTGGGATGGACAAGTCAGTATATATAGATATGTTCGAAAACAAACACAACGAACTTTTAGATATGATACAGACATATGAAAGAAAGAATCTCCGAAGAATATAAATGCATCATAATGTCACATTTCCTTGATAAAAGCTAAGTTTCGAAACTTTTTGTGAAGGTTATTGTTCTGATGTGGGAAGTTAAAGACACTTAAAGTTAATCTTTGGATGTTTTCTTTCTAAAGTTAATCTATGGATGTCCTAAGATTTATTTTTCTTTTTCAAGAGAAAACATTTTCCTCTATCCTCTAACGGCAAACTAAACGACTAAGACGTCACTTTGTAAAGTTTTATTGTTGTAGAGTTAATGCTGAATAAATATGTCACATAATTGCGGGACTCAGGTTTCTTAGCACTGTCCAAAATTTCCGAATAATATCTAGTAAACATATTACAAACGTTTTTCTTACCGTGCTGCAATATTTACTACGATTCATTACTTTGATATGACGGAGAAACTATCTTGAAATAATAATGAAATAGTTCAACTATAATCTGAACATATTCTGAAAGCGTGTCTTCACTTGTAGTTTTTCTAATATTTGCATTCATGGAAAAATAACTTAAACGCAAATTATTTAAGACACAATTTTATAACAAAATCATTGTTTCCAAAATAAGTAATATCGACTTTAATTTGACTTTTATTTATATATTTAAGTCTGTTTAGTTGAACTAAAAACGATTCCGCTGTTTTTTAATGCTTTTCCTAATAATTCAGAAAAAAATCCTTATATTATACAGGCAGAACACCACTTTCTTTTAGAAGGACCTAGATCAAACCGTTTAGTACTCCGTTCGGCTCCACTCGTATTGAATTCCGAAATGTCCCGAAATTCACCTCGAGGCACCAAAATCAGATCAAAAGAGGGAAATACCCTTCCTCTCGAACTCTTCCTTCTCTGTAGGGGTAAAAGTTTGTCCTTCAGAGTTCTAATCGATCCGGGCAAAACGCCGCTGCGACTACCAATGAGTGTTCAAGGGCGACTTTCCACTGACCCTGCTACGTACGGGTGGATCAACGTATTAAAAACCGAAGGATTTTTCTCCCCTCTCTCGTGTTTTATGTTTGGGGTTCCCCAAGTCAGACATCTAGTGCCAGTTGTTTTTATTTTATATATTTTCTCGCGCTCATTTTCACTTTTGTTTTATGGATAAATATTTCTCCGATTCTGGAATAGATCTTGTCCTACTTTAGGATACTTTTAGAAGAAATTTATTTTATGGGGAAGGGAACGGTGTTGCATGGCATTGATGATGAGGAGTTAGAGGCGATAACTTTGTCATTTTGTTTATGGTAATTGTTGTTTAAAATCAACTGTGTACATAGCTGCTACATAAGGATATCCCAACGTATTAAAACCTCACATTCCAATGTATAAACATATATTTTTCCATATCTTATTCATGTTTTAAGGGTGGGGATTCCCAGGTTTTAGTACTCGTTCGCTTTGCTAGTTTTTTTATATATTTTTCCACGTTTATTTTTTAGTTTTCTTTCCTCATTCCCCGCCAGAGGGATAAAAATTGATTTTTCTCCGTTGTAGAATTGATTTTTGTATTTTTTGCCATTTTAATTTTGGAAAGATTGAAGTTTTGCGTATGCAGAAGGAAATGGAGTTATGTGAAGGTTGTGACGTGGAGTTGGAGGCAGGCAATAAACTGGTAGTTTGGTTATTTTTGCGTCTGTATTCATGTTTATTTTTTGTGGAGGCTTTTGTCATTGTTTTTCGTGTAATCATTGATGTATTGGTGATCCTTCAGAAATGCATATTAAATATTTATTGTTAATTCCGAAAGTTATTTTTTATTTACGCATGTATGTAAGTTTTCAAGTTCTTATTCATTCCTTTGTTTAATTGTGTGAAATTTTTGAATGTATTTAGATGACAGCTTTTAAATTCCCTAAATGATTAAGAAACAGTCATGTGCGATTTTTGTTACTTTGTAACTATTGAACTAGGATATTTTCAACTATATTAATTCGCATATGTTACGCATTTATTTTAAATTTTAAAAAGAAAATACCTGTATTTATTTCAAGTAAATATTTTAAGTAGATAATTTGATATCTAACGTATCAATACCTTTGTATTTTAAAGTAAATTTAATAATCGTACGTTTTATCTTATCAGTTCCTCTTTCAGTCAAAACCTCCAAAGCGTGCATGGGAATTCTGATGAGTATTTAATAGGCAACTCCCCTCCTCTCTCGTAAGAGCCGCTTACGCAGCTAAAACCCAAAGTTTATTTCTCTCTAACCTCATGCTTTATGCGTGGGATTCTAGGTTTAAGGTTTCCTTCTATGTTCGGAGGCCTTTCTTTAAATAATGATATTTGAGGCAATATTTTTGTATTTGTATATGACATTTATGTTAAAACTTAATAAATCATAGAAAAAAGTTATATTAATTAAATATCTTTTTAAATATTTATAAATAATATCTTTTTAAAATATTTTTTGCACTAAATTTGACCTTCTTTAAAACATTCTCGTTCAAAACTAAATGAGCAGAATGAAAACATGTAAATTATAAAAGTTTATGTGTGAAATCATGAATTCTTTAAGAATTTTGGCCTTTTTTCAAAACTCAAAAGCTACATAACTTTTTAATGGAACATCTTTGCTCTTTTCTTTTGGTTCATTACCTAGACGGTATCATAAATAATATGTATGCCAAATTTTAGGCTGATATTTTAAATTGAATTTGAATTGTTTGAAAAATGAAAATCTTGGAAAAAATCACATTTCGAGAAAAATGAGTTTAAAGTTTATGCTTTTAATTTACTATGAGAAGAAAAAAAATTTCTTCAAAACTCCCCAGTTTTGTAGACTAGTCCTTCCTTTTTGCCAGCTTAGTTCATTTTTAAAAATTTTCAGTGCTGGAAATTTTTTCTTAGTCGTTTTCTTGAGCCTCATGAATCTTTATCGTTATCTACCATTAAACCGTCGTTGACAGGTTTGAATATTATTTCTCAGTCAACTCACTTTTGTACGCATGTTAGCTGATTTGGAGATAATTTTAGTGATTAATATTGGTTTTAAGTAAAATTTATGTGCTTTTCGTTCGTTTATTATGAAAATTACGTCATTACTGGAAAATCAAGATACTGCAATTATTGAAAATTGACTAAATTTGCAACAATCTCATAGAAAACAAGGAAATTCTCACTTAAAATCTTCTAAAATCGAATTCGGTACATGGAGAATGGTACAAAACAAAAATAAACAATAAAAGTTAAATATTTTAAGAAAACACAATGAAAAATGATTCTTTATCACATTGTTTACTACTCCAGTTTCATTTCTTAAGTTCTGCTAAAATTTCTTTAATTTCACTTCTGATCATCAATTATATAAATAAAAACTGTTTTGGAAACTTAAAAAAATAGGCTTTCAGACAAAACATTAAAAAAAATTGTGATTTTCGGCCGAAAATGGGTTTTCAATGTAGGCGGATACCTTAAGTTTTCGTTTCATTTATTGTGCCTTGTGTATTTTTATCGTGTTCTTTTTAAGTTATGTATTGTTATTTTACATCCGCAAGCCATAGAATTGATTTTTTTTCTAATTTTAGTATTGGTTTTAAATTTACCAGTTTCTTACTCAGATGAGGATTTCTATTTCTTTTATGAAATGCTAACATTTGATACTCTTTACAGCATAAGAATATAAATTATTTATATATTGCAAATATTATCAAGAAAAAAAATAGAGCATCTCATGACATAATTACGAGCTCTTGTACAAAGCATAATTTTGATTCTTTGGTTTCAGAAAAAGATCTATCGTTAGAATGTTTCTACTTCTATCTATTTTCAATTGCTAATTGTTCAAAATTTTAAATCCTTATGTAAATTAATATAAATTATAGTATTGTGAATTAAATACAGAACTTCTGAGTGATCAAAAATATCAAAACTATATTATAAATTTATTTCCAATGACACATAAGTTTGTCAAGGCAGCTTACTAATACGCCTGAGTTAGCTATCCCAAGTGAGAGTTCTCTTTCATTCGACCCTTTAGAGTAGCAGATCTGAATGATGTTCACTGTTTTTCTGTGAAATAGCATTTTGTTTTCTATTTTATGAAATCACATAGCCCGTCCTTTGTAAGCCAAAACAATTCGCTGATCCAAGTAAAATAAAACTGTCTACGAATGTTTGCTTTCGGAGTTCCAAAATAATTACTCCAGAATGATATCCGAATGTAATATCATAATTTCATTTCGGAACTAATTTTAATTTATATATTTATTATCCCCTTCATATTACTAAAGGTAATATTTTAATATTCTTTCTTAGTAATTTTAAACGTCAATATCATTTTGATTTTCAGCAATGGGATTTATTAACGTGTGCTAATTACCAATGTATTCGACAATTTCTCGTCAGTTGTATTTCATTTTCGCGTCTATATATCAAAATATATTTCCATGCTTTTATTACTTTGATTATAGAGCAGTGAGATAAAGAAAAATCATTTTCTTCTTCATCTATCTAAAAAATTAAGACGATATTGACGAATTAATTGCATTTCAAAGTGTATTCCAACACAACGCATTTCTCCCTCTAAAATTCAAGCATTTCATCAAAGATTGAAAATTAAACTAAGGCAGAACAAAAAAAGAGAGTCGCAATTTCCTCTGATACATGCTTCCTTTCTTTCTTTTCCACTCTATCTCCTAGAAACTTTCTCCCTTTTTGATAGAAATGAATCAAAAGAAGATAAAGAAGCAAATTTCTTCTTTCAGTCTTGCTTGTCCTTGGGCGGGGCCCCATCAAAATCTTTAATTAATTTCTGCAAGAGTTCCTTAAGACTAAACAGCTACGATTTTTTTCTCTCCCAATTTCAGTTTCTATCTCTACTTGCAGCGTAATCCACTGTTGAGCTATCAATCACTCGCCCGCTCGCTGACTGGTCACTGGAATAAAAAGTCGAAAAAATGGTTTAATCTTCTTTATAAGGTTTAATTCGACTAGGTTAAAGAATGATTGATGGGGCTGGGCTTTGTTTTTATTTGCTGCGACCCAGTATCAGTTTCTTCTTGTTGTTTCTAGCAACATCTATTAAGTTGTACCGTTCGTTCCGTGATGAGATTTTATTATGCTGCTATTTTTTTTTCGCTAGAAGAAATTACTCTGGAGGAGTTTGGTTTTATGGGCACTACTTTGGAAGAAGTTGATAATGTCCAGAGAAAAACCTCATTAATATGTGTTTAAACTTACTATGAAAAAGAGTATGTAAACGCTCCTAGTTTAATTTTTGTCATTAAAACCTGTCCAGAAGAAAACCTCATTAATATGTGTTTAAATTTACTATAAAAAAGAGTATGTAAACGCTCCTAGTTTAATTTTTGTCATTAAAACTTGTAAAGAAGAAAACCTCATTAATATTTTTTTTAAATTTACTATGAAAAAAGTATGTAAACACCGCTAGTTTAACTTCTGTCATTAAAACTTGTCCAGAAGAAAACCTCATTAATATGTGTTTAAATTTACTATAAAAAAGTGTATGTAAACACCCCTAGTTTAATTTTTGTCATTAAAACCTGTCCAGAAGAAAACCTCAGTAATATGTGTTTAAATCTGCTATAAAAAAGAGTATGCAAAAACTCCTATTTTAATTGTTGCCATTAAACCTTTTGGTGAAAACGGGATACAATGTTAGTACAATACAGTTTTACCCACATATCTTCCGAAACACCATACTGTGAATAAGAAAGCTCAAGATATATGGGACTAAAAATATTATGTCTCTTTGCATTCAAAGTGATATAAAATAAATGAACTCTTTTGAGGTTTGAAAAAATTCAAAACGGAATATGCGGTCGTCATTAAAACTTTTGGCGAAAAGGGAATATATTTATGTGTTTTTCTCGTCGAAGTAATTACGTGTGCACGCGTGTATTCTGTAGAAATCGCTGCTATTACACTATCGATATCAATTTGATTGCCATTAAGCCGGTGATAAAACAGAAAGCCAAATATTTCTTCAGTTCCTTAGATATCTTCTGAAACACCATCGAATAAGAAAGCTCAAGATATGGGACTAAAATATTGTACTCTTTGCATCTCAAAATGATATAAAAATAAATTAGCTCTTTTGAGGTTTTGAAAAATTTAAAACGAGAATACGATCATCATTAAAACTTTTGGAAAAGGGAATATATTTTGTTTTCTCGTCGAGTATTACTTGTACACTGTGTATTCTGTAGAAACCTCATGTTACACTATCGATATCAATTTGATTGCCATACATAGGTGATAAAACAAAGCACAAATATCTCTTAGTTTCACTTATATCTTGGAAAGCACCATGAGAATAAGAAAGCTAAGATATGTATGGGACTAAATATTATATCTCTTTGCATTCAAAATGATATAAAATAAAATTAGCTCTTTGAGGTTTGAAAAAAACGGAATATACGGTCGTAATTAAACTTTTGCAAAAGGGGAATATATTTATTGTTTTTTCCTCGTCAAATATGATTACGTGTACACACGTGCCTTCTTATGAAATCGCTCACTGTACACTATCGATATCAATTTGATTGCCATACATAGATAAAACAAAGCATCAAATATTTCTTCAGTTTCACTTAATATCTTTGAAAGCACATACTGTGGAAGCTCAAGATTATGGACTAAAAATATTGTATCTCTTTGCATTCAAAATGATATAAAATAAATTAGCTCTTTTGAGGTTTGAAAAAAATTAAAACGGAATATACGTCGTCATTAAAACTTTTGCTAAAAGGGATATATTTATGTGTTTTTCTCTCAAAGTATTTACTGTACACACTATTCTGTAGAAACCGCTGCTATTACACTATCGAATAATTTGATTCCATACATAGGTGATAAAACAAAGCATCAATATTTCTTCAGTTTCACTTATATATCTTGTGAGCAATACTGTGAATAAGAAAGCTCAAGGATATGGGACTAAAATAGTTATCTTTTGCATTCAAAATGATATAAAATAAATTAGCTCTTTTGAGGTTTGAAAAAATTAAACGGAATATACGGTCGTCATTAAAACTTTTGCTAAAAAGGGAATATATTTATGTTTTTCTAAAGTATTTACGTGTACACATGTATTCTTAGAAACCACTATACACTATCGATATCAATTTGATTGCCATACATAGGTGATAAAACAAGCATCAAATATTTCTTCAGTTTCTTATATATCATTGAAAGCACCATACCAATAAGAAAGCTCAAGATATATGGGACATATTATTATTGCTCTCTAAAATAATATAAAATTAAACTCTTTTGAGGTTTGAAAAATTTAAAACGGAATATACGATCGTCATTAAAACTTTTGCAAAGGAATATATTTATGTGTTTCTCGTCAAAGTATTTACGTACACACGTATGTATTCTGTAGAAACGCTGCTATTACACTATCGATATCAATTTGATTGCCTACATAGGTGATAAAATAAGCATTTCTATTTCTTCAGTTTCACTTAGATATCTTGTGAAACACCATACTGTGAATAAGAAAGCTCAAGATATATGGGACTAAAAATATTGTATCTCTTTGCATTCAAAGTTATATAAAATAAATTAACTCTTTTTAGGTTTGAAAAAATTTAAAACGGAATATACGGTCGTCATTAAAACTTTTGGCGAAAAGGGAATATATTTATGTGTTTTTCTCGTCAAAGTATTTACGTGTACACACGTGTATTCTGTAGAAACCGCTGCTATTACACTATCGATATCAATTTGATTGCCATACATAGGTGATAAAACAAAGCATCAAATATTTCTTCAGTTTCACTTAGATATCTTGTGAAACACCATACTGTGAATAAGAAAGCTCAAGATATATGGGACTAAAAATATTGTATCTCTTTGCATTCAAAGTTATATAAAATAAATTAACTCTTTTAGGTTTGAAAAAATTTAAACGGAATATGATCGTCTTAAACTTTTGGGCGAAAGGGAATATATTTATGTGTTTTCTCGTCAAAGTATTTACGTGTACACGCTTATTCTGTAGAAACCTGATTACACTATCGATATCAATTTGATTGCCATACATAGGTGATAAAACAAAGCATCAAATATTTCTTCAGTTTCATTTATATCTTGTAAAGCACCATACTGTAATGAAGAAAGCTCAAGATATAGGGACTAAAAATGTTCTCTTTGCATTCAAAATATTATAAAATAAATTAACTTTAGGTTTGAAAAATTAAAACACAATATACGATCATTAAAACTTTTACAAGGAATATATTTATGTTTTTTCTCGTTCAAAGTATTTACGTGTACACACGTGTATTCTTAGAAACCCTGCTATTACACTACTCGATATCAATTTACCATCATAGGTGATAAAACAAAGCATCAAATATTTCTTCAGTTTCACTTATATATCTTGTGAAAGCACCATACTAAGATAAAAAGCTCAAGATATATGGGACTAAAAATATTGTATCTCTTTGCATTCAAATGATATAAAATAAATTAGCTCTTTTGAGGTTTGAAAAAATTAAAACGGAATATACGGTCGTCGTTAACTTTTGAAAAGGGAATATATTTATGTGTTTTCTCTCAAAGACATTACGACACACTTATTCTGTAGAAACCCTTTATATTACACTATCGATATCAATTTGATGTGCCATACATAGGTAGTAAAACAAAGCATCAAATATTTCTTCAGTTTCATAAATTCTTGTGAAACTACTGTGAATAAGAAAGCTCAAGATATTGGGACTAAAAATATTATCTCTTGCATTCAAATGATATAAAATAAATTAGCTCTTTTGAGGTTTGAAAAAAATTAAAACGAATAAATCGTCGTGAAACTTTGGCGAAAAGGAATATATTATTGGTTTTTCTCGTCAGTATTTTACATTACGTGTATTCTGTAGAAATCCTTTATTACACTATCGAGTTCATTTGATTTACATACATAGGGTGATAAAAAAGCATCAAATATCCTTCAGTTTCACTTATATATCTTGTGAAAGCACCATACTGTGAATAAAGCTCAAGATATATGGGACTAAAATATGTATCTCTTTCATCAAATGATATAAAATAAATTAGCTCTTTTGAGGTTTGAAAAAATTAAAACGGAATATACGGTCGTCATTAAAACTTTTGGCGAAAAGGGGAATATATTTATGTGTTTTTCTCGTCAAAGTATTTACGTGTACACACGTGTATTCTGTAGAAATCCGTACTATTAATACGATATCAATTTGATTGCCATACATAGGTGATAAAACAAAGCATCAAATATTTCTTCAGTTTCACTTATATATCTTGTGAAAGCACCATACTGTGAATAAGAAAGCTCAAGATATATGGGACTAAAAATATTGTATCTCTTTGCATTCAAAATGATATAAAATAAATTAGCTCTTTTGAGGTTTGAAAAAATTAAAACGGAATATACGGTCGTCATTAAAACTTTTGCTAAAAAGGGAATATATTTATGTGTTTTTCTCGTCAAAGTATTACGTGTACACACGTGTATTCTGTAGAAATCGCTGCTATTACACTATCGATATCAATTTGATTGCCATACATAGGTGATAAAACAAAGCATCAAATATTTCTTCAGTTTCACTTATATATCTTGTGAAAGCACCATACTGAATAAGAAAACTCAAAAGTACTATAGGTAAAATACTTTATCTTTGCATTCAAAATGATATAAAATAAAACTCTTTTGGCGAGTTTGAAAAAATTAAAACGGAATATACGGTCGTCATTAAAACTTTTCTAAAGGAGAATATATTTATGTGTTTTCTCGTCAAAGTAATTACGTTACACTTATTCTATAGAAATCGCTGCTATTCACACTCTCGATATATTCTGATTGCCATACATGGTGATAAAAAAAGCATCATTCCTTGATATTTACTACTATTTCTTTCTTTTACTTTCATATACCTTATGAAAACCCCAACTATAACTAAAAAAGCTCGAGAATATACGAAACTAAAAATTTTTTTATCTTTCACCAATCAAAGTAAAATAATTCTCTTTGGATTTGAGAAATTTAAAAATATTTTGAAACAAATGTATTTTCTTTATATTTTCAACATAATCGTAGTTTCAAGACGCTTCTAATTAGAGGAACTTTCAAATGAGAATTATATATATTGACTGTACAGGTGCTCATTTAAAATAAAAAAGATTAAAATGTCGGAAGTCAGATGAGCATTAATATAACATATAAAATGATTGCTTCGAAAAATAATTTATGAGGTTTCTTTAATCCAGTAGTTCATTTAGTAGCAGTAGAAAAATAAAATTAAACAGTTGTCAAAGTAAATAATTTTTTATTAAAATGCATTGGCAGAAATAAAGTTAAATTTAAACCACTATAGAATATTATGCATTTTACAATTATTTATAATTTCATCTCCACTTTTACTTGACCTGTGGTTAATTGCTGAAGTTTGGAAAGGAAGGTGCCAGCTCTGGTGTCATCTGATCACGGTTCAGCATTACGAGGACCGTCAAAAATAGTCCTCTAGTTGTTTCTAAACGGGAAATTAACATACAGTTATGAACAACCATTAAAACCTAAAACTTAACTCAAACTTAAGACTGAAATTAAATTATACCCTCTTCGCAGCGTAATCCACCTTTGAACTATCAATCACTCTCCAGTGCACTGATTGGTCACTAAAATAAAAATAGTCTAATCTTTACTATAGATTTAATTCGACTTCGTAAGGTCATGTTTGGAATTTAACTTTGTTTTATTTGCTGCGGCCAATGTATCAAATTCTTTTTTGTTTTATAGCAATCCTTATAATATTATAACGATCGTTCCGTGATTATATATTATTATGCTGGTATTTTTCCCAGAAGATTATTCTGATGGAGTTTGTTTTCATGGGCTGAACTGTGAAAGAATTTGATAAGTCTTAAAGAAAATCTCATTAATATTAAATTTTCTTAAAAAGGGTAATAACGTTCCTCGCATTGCAGTCATTAACATGTTTGGAAAAGGGATGTGCTGCCTCTTATGCAGCAATTTATATCGCATATATTATTTTGTGTAGAGATTGTTGGTGCACTGTTGGTATACATTTCGGCGTACTTTCCGTTACCGGGCGCAAGCGAAAATCATAAATATGTATAATTATTCCAAATTTCTTGACCATTCTCTTGGCGACTTGGCTCGTTTGCTTCTTGGAACATTTGCGCCCTAACGGAAAATACCCATTTGACTGCCAAACTATGTTATTAAATAACCAATAATTTTACTCAAACCAGTATGAAACACCATAACTAGCACCTAAAATTGACTAATTACAATCAGATTATAATAAAAGGTTATCATGAGCCTTGCTGAACTTCACCGTCCCAGCTTTTTCAGTGTATAAATATAACAACTTTATTTAATTTTGCACGTATAATATAAAACCAAAACAACATAATACAATTTTCTTTTAGAACATCTAGTCTTGTGAAGAAATACGGCATGTCTCTGTGTATAGTACTTAAGAAAATTAGTATTTATGTAAGGTGTATTGAGATAATTGATGGCAAAAATAAAACTAATTAACAATTGTTAAACAAACTTTCAAATATATACCTTTAAATATCATTACCTACCTTGCGTATTTAATTAAGCATTATACTCAGATTTTCTTTACTTTTTATCGGTTCATTTTTTTTCATTTACCAAATGGGAACTTTTGTTTTATTTTCGGTACTTTCATGAACTTCTGAAATATACATTAAGAAAATTTATTTATGAAGAAGAATGGGAGGAGCTAGGATGGATTCCTTGTTTGTTTTTTTGGTTTTATCTGATTACATCTAGAGTTTATTTATTTATGTTTTTGTATCTTTTGCATGATCTTCTGATTTTTCATTGTTCTTCTGTTTTTGTTTTGCTGTGACTTCATGCCTAACTAATTATTATAGTGATCTAATATAACTAATTTTTATTATAAGATTATACATTAGATTAATATAATTTTATTTTATTACTATAATAAAACTAATTTTTGTTATTTTTTGTTGTTTTTAAAGTGTAGTAGATTCTTTTTAAAATTTGTTCTAATTTTTCTGGTTTGTTTTTAAGCTGTACGTGTGATTTCAGAAGTAAAATTGCGCGTTCCATGTATCTGATTGGAAAGCTCAGGCAGGGTTTCCATTATATTATCGTTACTGTTTTCTTGTTACTAGAATTAAGTTATTTTCTATGTACAATTTTTTTTGTAGTTACTATTGTAACAGATGGTCTTTTAGGGTGTACGGAATGCAATCAACCAAGCAGGATTTAAAAAATAAAGCTTCTTTTAATACGAATATTCTAGATGTAAAAGAAACGTAACACAAGTATTAAAACAACACTTGTAAAAATTCACAGTAGAGATTACCAAAAATCTCAACACAGCGTTGCAAGGTTTCTTCAGTCTCACCAGCTTGCTTGCGAATCAAAATAACCAAATCTTCTTGGATTAAGAGTTACTTTTTTATACTTTGTTACAAGAGTGACTTCATTACCTAAAGGTAAGGCAATCTCCAGAAAGTTCCATTGAAGAGTAGAAATAGGTTGATGGTTGAAGTCCTTCTAGAAAATTCATTTGTGCATGATGTCGCCAACTTTGCACCAAATCCTAAAATGGATTCAACATTTGTCGCCTAGGTCCTTCAAATTTATCGCCAAGTTTAGTCGCCTAGTCCAAGTTTGTGCCTTGATTAGACATCTCAGGGAAACGACTTTATTGTTATTAGCTATATGATCATTGGACTAAATCAGCAATACAATGCGATAGAATAATCGTTCACCGTTTAACTTTCCCATGCCAAAGAGACATTGGAAAAAATTCTCAACTCACTTTCAATAGTATATTATAATGTGGACTTGACTGTGAAAGATATAGGATGTATATTTATTTACTAGGAGTTATTTGCAATATAGTTTGAAAGAGTTTATTTTGTATATTTTGAAATAAATAAAGTGGATTCCTTGAAGTTTTTAAAAATCGGACTATATTGTGAGACTAGAATAAAGAGGCAAATAGGGACACTTTAATTTTGCAGTTACTATAAAAATATTTCTTTTAAAGGGGTGCATGAATGTTCATAAAAAAACTAAGTTCCATAAATTATGACCTTGACAAATATTGAAGAAATTGTGAAGTAATTCTAGTCCATGACAATTCTACTACGAAAACATAAACCAGAATCAAAACTGAATCAAATCCTGTTTTCATATTATTACAAGATACACC
Source organism: Araneus ventricosus (assembly GCA_013235015.1). Lineage (NCBI taxonomy): Eukaryota > Metazoa > Arthropoda > Arachnida > Araneae > Araneidae > Araneus > Araneus ventricosus. Next base: position 28,162 of record BGPR01016107.1, read on the forward strand.
ACCACATTCACTTTGCTTCCAAGAAACATGTAAATAAAAAACTTTTTCTTGACATTCGATAATCATTTTGCATGATATCATGTAAAATATCTCAGACACGTACAATAATCTGACTTTTGTTGACTCAGCAGTTTCGTCGCGAAAGTAAACAGATTTGAATTTTAAAGTATCAGAGTTACCACTAGCAACGAGCGTAGTGGTATCTAACTTGAATGTGATTTTGTTATCCAGGCAAAATTTTTGTTTACACCTTGGTGGCTGTGCAAAGCGGACATTATGATGGTTAAGTTCCAAAGTTTAGGAGAGATTATTTTCATAAAGAAAAAACGTCTGACTGTTGGTACTTTGGAAAAAAGGTACTATTTTTTTAACTTATGGAGATATTCAAGGCCTCTCAGAAACAAATGTATGAATTTTTAATATGGGTAGTTCGCTCTGAAAAGAGAAGTACTTATGCGGTTTGAAAGCACTGCTACTTTTTCATTATACTTTTTTTGGAGGCAACTACGATCTGACGATTCGTTATAATCGACCACTCTACGTCCTTCACAGCAAAACGTATTTGTAACGAGTGGTCGAGGATAGTGAATAATAGTAAAATTCCGTGAATAGCGATTTTAAAAGATTCCAACTAAATATAAATGTATTTTTTATCATTGGTATTAAAATAAAATTTTATCAACTAAAATATATTTCTAGAACAGATTTTAAAGCAATCAAAGGGTGTTATATACTAACGTATTTATTTTCTACAGAAATCAGAAATGGTTGTTGTCTTTTTCTGCATGCTGATTTCTTTTGCAGACGTATAATTTTCCATTTCAATTAAAGATGATAAATAATGTTCTGCCTTTCAAAAAAAACTTAAAATCTCAATAGCACTTAAACATTTTTTATCTTAAGGTTATTATAATTTCCTCGCTGTGGTGACTGGTAATCTCCCCCTGTCAAAAGTTGAATGTACACTGAAGACTCTACATCTGGCCAGCAATACAATAATTAGCTCATTTACGTATTAGAAACATGTTCTTTTTGGAAAATACCAAGATCGGACGTTGTATCGAGGGTTAGATGACACTGGACGGTCTGTAACCGGAAGCAAAATAACATAGCAGTGAAACACAGTTTAGAGCTTTCATCACTGGCGGTTTAATGGAATGGTCTTTAATAATATTGTATAACGAACGTCATAACCTATACAAAATCAGACCGAGCTTGAAATATTTGCAAACTGTTTCTCTAATAATTTGGCAAGAATGTTAATCTATTGGCTGGTTGATTGGTAATAATCCATATATTATTTTAAAGATTTATAAATGGTGACAATAACCACGGATTATGCTATAGAATATTACAAAAGCATAGTCTTTAACCTTTTACATGGCAATCTCTCTTAAAATAGAAAAATGAAACTCTTCGCTGCTCCCCCCCCCCATTTTCTTCTAAAAAATGCAAGAGTCAGAAGTTAAAAAAAAAATATGAATGAATATCATAAGAAAAAATTCATTGAGAAAAATATTTTATTTAGAGTTTTAATTGATTCATATGATGATTTTTTACCGTTTTTAATTTTACTTAATTTATACAAATTTACAAACAGAAAGTACTGCCAAAGTGAAAGGGGAAAAAAACTCCCTGGTATTTTCAGTCATTCTCCACGTTTTACACCTGAATTCGAAAAGCATTTTTTCAGGATTCTCTCTGTTACCTCCCTCCAGTGATAATGCGTACCTCCTACGGGAGATGTCGGGCCGCAGCCGTTGATGGCTACTAGGACTCCGGCCTTTAGCACTCGAGCTATTGCAGTCACTGTCAATTCAATGTCCGAGTGTAGTAAGGCAGGGTGGGGTGAACTCTGTTAAGGTTACCCTATACTTAAGGTTAACATAATTTTCTTAGTTGAAATCCGGACATGCCGCAGGGGGGAGGGCTAAAGGGTCATTGGAGGCTCAAAGTATACTATAAAATTCGAAAAGATGCCTACCAAAGACCCTCTTACATAACTTTAGTTCAGAGTTTGAAGATGGTTAGGTTAGATTAGATTAGCTTAACGCCCCGTTTTGAAGCAACACGGGGGCTATTTAGGGACAAACTTCGTAAATTTGAACCACGGTCAGATGACGAGGACGACGCCTGAGCTGGCACCCCCTCTGCAAGCTTCCGCGCCACACCAACGGAAGGACGTTTGGCCACTACTTATGATTTAGCGTGCAACAGGCCCCATACACGGCGGATCTTCGGTGGAATCGGGTTTCGAACCTGTGACCCACCGGTTCCGAGGTTGAGACCTTACCACTAGGCCACCGCGGTCTTTCAGAGTTTGAGGAAATGAAAAAAAATTTAAGACGTCAGAATGCAAAGAAGATACAATTTTTATTGCTGCTTCGTAGTTCAAAATTGCATTAATGAAAAACAGAATTAAAATTCAACTGCCAAAACTTTTATTTTTCAGTTTGAACTGGGTCTAGATAAGAAGGCTGGTCCACTTTCTCGTCAACAATGGACGTAAACAGATTAAACAATGAATTTTCTTTCACTGGCCGGAATGACGTCAGCTTGTTCGAATACGTCAGATTTTCCAGTTTACAACCAAATTTCTCTCTCGCCGAATTTACTAGCGTAAATTGGCCTTCTACCATACGTACACACTAGCCCGGAGGTCAGCTTAAAAACCGGACGTGTGGTAACTCTATCGATGCTGGGTGTCTTTACCCGGATGCTGCGTCAGGGGGAGTTCTCTTTTGATTATCCTATGTCCTATGATATTTTACTATTTGTACGTCGCACTCTAGCATACACCAAACGAAATGAGTCCTCGAAGCAGCTCTGAATGCATTCATTCCATCAAAATGGCGCGTGCACTGACTCTATACCATCACTCAATCCAATTTCCCATTTTAATCAAACTTAACTGAGTCCCGATCTGCGATGAGACAAATTATGTGATAACAGCATGTAAATTATCTTCTTGCTTCTTGCCAAGCGGACGTCTTCTCCCCCCTACGATTAATCTCAATCACATCCGCAGCTCGAAATTGGCTCTCAAGATGTATTTAGGGCTTGCTGTCGACATGATAGGGAATTTCATAATTAGGGGGATGAATCAACCGTGAGTGCTTCAAGATTGGATGCCGACTGGAACACTAATTAGGTCAGATGGATTGCTTTGCCAGCATCCGACGAGTCCTCGAAGGGTATCGCCAATTCACTGTATTCAGGAAGCGACTCAAAAGTTTTTGGGTTATCTGCAGAGATGGTTCATATTTGGTAAATTATTTTAAAGCTAAATGCAATAGCTGGATCCTAAATTCTGATATGTTCTTATCTGGTGGTTTTAATTCTTTCTGCCAAACAATGAATTCAACTGACTCTATGAAACTGTTGTTCCAGTGCGCCGGGAGTGTTCTCCTTTCGATTGTTTCCTAAACATACTCAATAGGGTGCGGTTTAGCTTCGCAGTATCTGAAGAGAATGGAACATGTTATTTGGCCTTCTTACTATTGAACTCATCCGACACAACGAAACTGTTGTTCCAGTACCTCGGGAGTGTTCTCCTTTTGATTTTTTCGTATACATAGCATGTGAAGAGAACGGAGCATGTAATTTGGCCTTCTACCATTGAACTCATCCGACACAACGAAAGTGTTGTTCTAGTACCCCGGGAGTGTTCTCCTTTCGATTTTTTCTTAAACGTACTCAATAGGGTGCGGTTTAGCTTCGTAGAATGTGAAAAGAATGGAGCATTCATTTGGCCTCCTTACCATTGACAGATTGGATGCAAAAATTGGCACAGCTCTGCCGTTTCGATGTTGAGACCATACACAGAATTTCATTTATATAGCCTTTTCTAGCTCTTCGGGTTTTTGAGTTACAGGGCTCACATAACCTGCATTGCATTTTTACAAACATGCAAACAGTCTACTGCCTGACAGTTTTCATCCAAAATTAGACACAGGTTTACACGTTTGGTGTAGAGTTAGTTTAGTTTAGTTAGAACAACGTTCTTCTTCATTCTTTCATTGAATTAGAAGTTCAATGATGAACATCCAAGTTTGATTATGGAATTTTAATATGAGCATGATAATATTATCATGCTCAAGCAATAATCTTAAAAAAAATATTCAAGACAGAAAGTCTTTTCAGTGACACCATGGGCACTTCTGTTATTCTTCTGTTATGTTATATTCTTTGTTTTTATTCTGTTATTTGTTTGCTTCTTCTTTAGTTATGTAAGTTATTTCAAAAATTTTCTTCTTTGGTTTTTAAATTGGTTTTTAATTTTTTTTCTATGCTTCCACTTCACTTCCATCTAAATCGATTACAAAGAATCATAAGGATTCTAGATACGGCGACATGAAGTGGTGTTATATATATATATATATCAATGTCATGAAAATCAATCAATGTTGAAATTAAATAGAAAGACTATAGTCAATCGGTAAAAGCGTATAGATGCTCATCAGGGTAAGTAAAATCTATACGAACCTCTAAAAATTAGAGAAATCATAATGTTTTCTGCGAACAATGCTGGCATAAAGCTAAAAACCCTGTCCTTTACCCAGAACATTATGATAGACCAAGAATTAGATACTGGGACATGAAGCGTTCTTATATAGATATATATATATATATATATATATATATATATATATATATATATATATATATATATATATATATATATATATATATATATATATATATATATATATATATATTACTAATTGCTCATATAAGACGCCTTTCCAAAGCAACAAAAGAAATCTTTCTAATTCACTGGCCCTTTGTTAACTCCGAAGTAATTTTAACTACAAATAAATGACTATTTATACATTATAGAACTAGTATGATTCGGAGCATGTGCGTGGAATACTTTTCGAATATTTTACCAGTAAAATAGAAGTATGTGGTTCTATACAGGGTGTTGACGAATTCAACCGCCAAATTCAGAGGGGTAATAGTAGGCATCAAGAGAATGGAAAATTACTATAGAACATAGGGTCGCAAACGACGCTTAATCGGTGAAAATCGCAAAAATACAGGGTATCCGAGAATTTTTGGTCACTGTTCAAAAATTAATGAAAACAAATCTAATAATGTTTCAATTACTGTTTTTTTTAAATAAGAGCGCATTTTACCCTTTTCCTGCGCAGTGGTTGCAAAAGGGGACACCAACTTTAAAATTTTCTAAAAAAAATCCATTTCCACTTTGAAACCCGGAAAATTGCAGAAAAAGGCAGCTCATAGTTCTCCTTTTAGAATGTAGATGGCAGCACAGTAAAATTTCGCTTTCATTTCCGAAAAATTATAGATTTAAAATGCCCAAATTTCTTGACTCAGAGATAGGAATTTTTTTGAGTTCTTGACCTTTACAATTTTAGCAAATTCACTCGACAATTTTCCTCCAATATTATAGAAATTTCATGATTGTGTGTAAAATTTAACATTATTTTTTGAGCGTATCAAGATGGCTGTGTCCAAAGGGGTCCTCATGTGAGGGGGTGTCTCCAAAGAGGGGACAACGAAACGACCCCTCCATAGGAATAGGTGTTTTTTTGTAAATTCTATGTCTAAACAATAAACTAAGCCCATTCATGATATTTTTTCATCATATTTAAGAAAAATTAATGCCTTGCGCCGGAAAGGGTTAAAACATTTTTTTTCAGATAGGTAACACGTCGTTTGGTGGTCCCGGTGGTCGTAAATTACTGAAAATAAAAAATTAGTTTAGAGTTATTATCTGCAAAAATATTAAAACTGGAAAAAAAAAATAAAAGCATGGAATTAAAGAGAATTTGACGCTCATTAGTTTGATATTTCACATGTTGTTTGAAAACTGAAGAATTTTCGAGATATTCAAGAAAAACTAAAAAAGGCACCAGAAAACACAAATTGGCTTCTGCTGATCGGTAGCATAGCTACCACCAAAACGGCGTGTTACCAATCTGAAAAAAAAATATTTAAAAATGCGCTTTCATTTTTAAGAAAATTAGTTGTTGAAGCATTATTAGGTTTTTTTGTTAATATTTGAACAGTGTCCCATAATTCTCGGTCACCCCGTATTTTTGCGATTTTCACTGACTAAACGTCTTTTGTGACCATATGTTCTATGGTAATTTCTCATCCTCTTGATGCCTACTATTACTCCTCTGAAGTTGTCAGCCGAATTCGTCAACACCCTGTATATAGCTTTGGACAGAACGCCACCCCATGTCTCAGCGCGTGATGGCATTACAGCAACTGTACCGGTTGGGTGGACACAGGACGTTTGATTATTATTCCGATCCATAAGTATGTCTTTGTGAAATGTGTCCAAAAGGTCAGTAACCCTCTGGTAAATATCAACCAGTAAGAAATTTCCCGACAGTTCGTGTGAGGAATTGACTGAGAGTTACTAGAATTAGCAGCAGAGATGGAAAAATTAGAAACCCTATACAGGGACAGCAGATAGGTGTTAAAAATCAGAGGACTAGGAATTTTGGGCTCAGCGATAGGGTGCGTTTGAGTAACAAGATAAGAGAACGGGAGGCTGTTCTTCTTTTTTTAATTTCAAAAAGGGACGAGAAAATGTAATGTCTAGTCGTTTGGCCACTGAAAACACAAGTGCAAATTGTAGTTAAGTAATATAATAAGTTTAAGAGGTTATATACAGGGTGTCCACACTTATCGTGGTCAATAGCTAATTTCTAAACCGTTGACCAATCTCTATTGACCTATATCTCCAATAGGAAAAATGCTTTAAATGAAGGGAAAAATTATAATATGTGTTTTTTGAGTCACTAAATATTTTTCTGAAAATATACGAATTCTAACTTTTTATACGGTCCCCGGTCCTATCAGGCATATTTAGTAAAATATTCTTCACATTCTAACATTTTAAACAAAAAAGTCCTACCCTTCTGCGACTAAAACTGAGCGAGTTCTGGAGCTTCGAATTTCATGATTTTGAACCAATCAGCGGCCTCGTCGAGCAAGTGCTGTGCATTGATTGGTGGATCGTCTTCATGACGGATATTGAAATGGTGCAAAGTGGTCTAAATCAGCGATATTCAAAGCTCCATAACTCGGCCAGTTTCAGTTGCAGAAGAGAGACTCTTTTTTTCAGAGTGTCAAAAATATTTTACTAAATATGACTGATAGGACCGGGGAACCGTATAAAAAA
>BGPR01016108.1:3610-19537 GCA_013235015.1 Araneus ventricosus
AAATAAAAAATGCTAAATTTATTTCCTTTACATATTTATGATCAGCTACATGTCTAATACTCATTTTTGAAACAAATTTAGTAATTTTTAGAACGAATATGTCGTGAACGTGAAAGGATTTAGAGTAAGTATTTAGAATTAAGAAAACAACAACAAAAAAACTGGAGTATTCTACTTCGACTTTCTCGTATACTAACACAATCAATATGGCGCACTTTGGACGTCTTCCCTTTTTCCCGAGTGGAACAAATATTTGATACAAATCTACAATTTGGGTGTCGAGACCACTTACCAAATTCCATACGTAACATACCCACGAATAGACAGACCGACAGTCAATCAGCCTTCTGATACAAGGGTGTCAGACTCAAATGCTAGCACGGGCCAACTAAACAAGGTCTAAGTTTATGTGGGCAACAAAGGGAAAAAAAATACTTCAATTTTTATAAAAACGCAGGTTTATTTCAAAATTCCTGTTACATTAAACATTTCTTCTCTACTACCATCTTTATTACTTCGAAGGATATTTCGTCTGCCATGATTAATTTCAAAACTAACTCAAGGTGAGTTTCAGTATCTCGCAGCATACTGTTCAGCAACGGATTCCGAGACTACCACTTTTGGACGATTTTACACCGGAAAGGGGTGTCAGGCAATGAGTCATATGAGCGCATTTCCGGAGTTATTTGTTAGATCACGCTCAGTAAAATGTCAACATCACCCTTCCATTCTTCAACTTTCCCCCTATTTTGATGAAAATAACTCCGCCCAGTGCATACGCAAAAGCGCGGAAGGTTTCCGAATCCGTTGCTATACAATACTTATTTTTTTCATAAGTGTAAATAATTGCTCACACCGATAAGTTCTTCCATATGTGGAAATAGTTTCATATGCCTTGTTTCGTGTGTTTTCAAACCTGGCATATATTTGTAAAATTCAGGCATCCAGACTTCACTGACTTTCGCCTTCAAATCTGAACAGGATTGGATCTTGATTACCTCTATGAATGTAACACGATATCCGTCATTGGGGAATTTCTTGGTTTGTTATTAATATCTAATTATGTATAATTAGGAATTTTAAAATTTAAGCTATGAAATTTTTATTAAAATTTTGCTAAATTCTGTTATGTTTTGTGGGCCGCAAATATGTTTGTTACGGGCCGCGAGTTTGACACCCTTGCTCTGATAGATTTCGTTCACAATGTATTGCAGATCTAAAATTCTCATGATAAAACCATATAATATACACTGAAGAGCCAAAAAAACTGGTACAGGCGTGCATATGCAAATAACGGAGATATGCAGCCAATCATCGTAACCCGATACGGTCAGCAACGCCTATATAAGACAACAGATGTCTGACAAATGTATTAGATCGGTTCCTGCTGCTGCAATGGCGTGTTTTCAAGATTTAAGTGACTTTGAACGTGGCGTTATAGTCGGCGCACGAGAGATGGGATATAGCATGTCCGAAGTAGCGATGAAATTTGGATTTTCGCGTACGTCCATTTCACGAGTGTACCGTGAATATCGAGTATCCGATAAAACATCAAATTTCCGCCATCGGTGCGGCCGGAAAAAAGACATTGAAAAAACTGGACCATTGACGTCAGACGCGAATCCTTAAACGAGACAGACGTATAATACTTCCTCAAATTGCCGCGGATTTCAATGATGGGGCATCTACAAGTGTCAGCGTGCGACATGTTCAACGGACCGTCATTAAAATGAGCTCTCAGAGCCGAAGGCCCACTCGTGTACCGTTGTTGACTGCACGGCACAAAGTTTTACGCCTCGCTGGGCCCGACAACACTGGTTGATGACTGGAAACACGTTACTTGGTCTGACGAGTCTCGTTACCAATTGTATCGGACGGATGCACGCATACGAGTATAGAGACAACATCATTAATCCATAGACCCTGTTTGTCAACAGAGGACTATTCAATCTCGTAGAACCTCTGTGATGGTAGGGGCCGTGTGCAGTTGGCATGATATGGGACCCCTGATACGTCTAGAGACGACTCTGACAGGTGGCAGGTACTTAAGCATCCTCTCCGATCACCTGCACTCATTCATGTCCATTGTGCATTCCGACGGACTGGGACAATTCCAGCAGGACAATGCGACACACACCCCACGCGTCGAGAGTTGCTACCAAGTGGCTCCATGAACACTCTTCTGACTTTAGACACTTCCATTGGCCACCTAAATTCCCAGAGATAAACATTATTGAAGATATCCGGGATGCCTTGCTACATGCTGTTGAGAAGAGATCTCCACCACCTCGCACTCCTATGGATTTGTTGACTGCCCTACAGGATTCATGATATGAAAAACCTCCAGGATGCCTTCAGACATTAGCCGAGACCATGCCACGTCGTGTTGCAGCACTTCTTCGTGCTCGTGGGGGCCCGACACGATATAAAGAAGGTGTACCAGTTTTCTTGGCTCTTCAATGTATTTAACCCATTAATGCTTAGCGTCCCTAAAAAGGGACGCTTCTAAAAATGCAATTCGATGGAAATGTCTCGGAGACATTTCCACCGACACCAGTTTTCTGAAGACTTCGATAATAACTCCCCGAGTTATAGCGACTGTCCGATCTATGAAGTTGAGGACTGTACCACATATCAAGCGTTCGGCTACTCATGTAGCCTTTTTATTTTCAAGTCGGATTCGAAATGCGTCTTTTGCTATATCAAGAAGACAAAGATAAGTGTATTCACCCATTTATCAATTAATTTACTTGCATTTAACAAATATATCAGTAAATACAATTGTAGGAACCCTTGATTAATTTTTATATTTTCGCGTACCCCCTACTGTCGTTCCTCCCCACAACCACCAACCATCCGTCTATGCAAAGAAGTTTTTATCAATGTTAAGGGCTTTAGGTTAGCTTAAGAGTCAAATGACTTGAAATAATAACATTTACAGGACTTATTTTTGATTTTACAATAAGGATACCCAAAATTTTACACTAGCATGAGTGCTTTAGAAACTCTTTCTCATTATGACATTCAAATGCATCCGGTTGCTTTAAAAATTTTATCTATTTTACATTTTCTTCGCAAAGAAGGTTTTAATATTATTTTCTGTTGGGTTCCGAGTCATATGGGCATTTCTGGTAATGAAATAGCGGATTCTACGGCTAAATTTGCTTCTTCTTTTCTATCACAAGACATCCCTTACAGTGATGTCAAGAAGTCTTATATTTCCCATCTTCATACTACTTGGCAGAACAATTGGGATCTGCAGATGAACAACAAGTTGCATTTTGTAAAGCCCTTTATTGATAAATGGCCTGTGCTCCCTAAACGAGAGTTGGATGTCAAATTGACTCGCCTCCGTATACGGCATACTCGCTTCACGCACAAGCATCTCATCTTTGGCGAAAGGACACCTGCGTGTCCTACATGTCATACAGATTTTACTATCAATCATATTTTAATTGAATGTCCTACTTTTAAATCTCATCGTGAGTACCATTTTAATTCACCATCTCTAACCTTGCAAGACTTGGTGGGTGAGAAATACCATCCAAATATTTTTAATTTTTTAAAGACCATTGGGTTTTTTATGAGCATTTAGTCCTTTTAACTTGTTTTTTTGCTTTTTCACATCTGGATCATTTCAAGCAATTTCTTTTTCACATTTTCACTAAATTTTAAAATTTTAGTACCACTGTGTTGAATTTTAACATTTGATTGGCGCAGTTTGGCCAAAAATGGCTCTTGCGCCATTAAACCTCAACCAACCAACCAAAAATTTACACTTCGTAATAATCAACTACTCAATTGGTGCAGTTATTAAATAGCAAGTATTCAATTGGAGAAACAAAATTCTCCAACTCATTTGATTCCTTATGTTGTCTTGTTTCCCATTACCAACTAGTCCCCCTCGTAATCCCAGGAGTACTCGTACCACATGTTGGGAACCTCTGCAATAAAGCATAAATTTTTCATTCAAAATATTGTTTAGTAATTTTCCAGTTAATTTAACGACATTTAATATTATATTAGTATACAAAATATTTTTGAAAAATGCGACTTGGGCATTAATGGATTAAGCCTTCCATCTCTTTTGATTTGTTAGTTATTTTTAAATTTATTTTTTGAGTATTTTTGAATAGTAGTATCCGCATTCATAGGAACGTACAGTCTACCAGACTTCCCTTAAGCCGATTTCGTCTATAATTTGATAGAAATCTACAATTTTGATGTTACGACAACATACCAAATTTCACCCGTCTAGCTCGTCGCGTTTTTGTGTTATAGCAGACAGACGAAGAGACGCAGTTACAAAAATGATGTTTATCGGACTCGCGGATGTTTGAAACATGAATATTCATCAAAATATCGAGGTAGAAATTTTTGACGATTACAATACTTTCTCTTTGTATGCTTCGTATACGACAGAGGTTCCCAACCGAAGTCGTGTGAAAAGTAAAAGTTGTGTAATCTAAAGCATATGCTCAAAATAAGAAGAAAGGTAGATAAAGGAAACCTGGTATATAATTGATGTATTGTCTTCACCAGCCCCGATTATGCATGGATCATCGATGTCTTCGCAAAAGCTGTAGCTTCACTAGGTACCACTCTGTTGTACGTTTTTTTTCCTTCTAGTTTAGACTTATTTATTAAGCTTATTATTCGATTAATTTGACTCTTTATCTTAACTAAGCCCTTAAAATTATTAAAAAAAACTTCTTCGCATAGACAGATGGCTAGAGGGGGTGACAGTAGTGGATACGCGTAAATAAAAGGACTCATCAAGGGGTATGCGAGAGAAAAAAGCTTGAGAACCCTTGGTATACGACGAAGTTAAAGAAATAAATGCTTCTTTTAAATTCTTAAACTCAGTTTTTATCCTCTGGTAATAGCGTACTGGGCATGTGTCCTGCCTGTCCCCCACTAGTTACGCCACTAAACTGAGCCGAGGGTATGCAGCATTCTGACCCTGGGCTCCTTTAACGCGAGGCCCGATTGGGGGCAATTGGCCCAATCGGCCCTGATTCCACTCGTAGTTGTAGCATTGACGCGGTCGAAAACATTTTTTTGTTAGTTACTTCATTGTGTTTTTATTAAATTATGGAATGTATTGTAGTTCTTTTGTGACTGTTATTGCCATGTGAGTAAAGTCAGTGTGCTTTGACTTACATAAGCCACGAGGTCACGACGATACAAAATTCTTATGACTTCACCCCCCCCCCCCCCCAACCAAAATCATGGATTCACCACTGCTTCTTAGAAATCAATAGAAACCTTCTGAAATCCTTGAAACCCTGAGAAAATGTTATTGAAACAAACTGTACATCAATTCTTCGAAATTCGAATAGACCTTTCAGAAATACTGAACCTATTAGGGCAGAAATACAAACAAACAGTGTCTGGTTAACTTGCATGTTTATTTCAAGGAATTTTTTCTAGAAACAAGACTGATTTCTTCCTCTACTATATTATCCTAACAAGTTGCTTTCTATCTCTCTCTTTATATTCTACAGAAAATTTTCCGTGGGAACTCGTAGATTAGAAATTTTGTTTACCAAAATTGTATTGATTATCGATAAACGTACGAAGTGTTTACATTGTTTCCCTCTGTAAATATTAGATAAAAATGCGACATGTTGATATTTTCAATGTTCTTAGTATGTCGAGATAGATTTAAGAAACAAAGAATTCATTACCTTGGGAATTTCATTTTCGCGTGTATTCTTTGTGGAAGATTCGAACAGCTTTATGCTTGTATTAGTGTTCTGATTTTAAAATTTTTGAAAATGAATGATAGCTGCAGGTTTGGTTTTGATCTGATTATGGCGATTATTTTTTGGCGCAAGAACCAGGATATTGACTATACGGCGCCATACGAAAATGATATCTGAAGTATTTTGTGGAGCCGAAGTTTCTTTAGTGTATGTCTAAATATAATAAGCCATTTTGGTTCTAATAATGGAAAACTCTTCATGAATGAAACAAATTCTGTATGAAAATTAAACTACTTTTCATTAAATACGTAAGTCTTCCTCAAAACAATTGTCAGTGATCATCGCTTTTCGAGCAACAGCACCGGGTTAATTAGCAACAATGTAGCCATTAATGTTGCTTGTATTGTGACCACAGCAACGCGGCAAATGTGTTTTATTCACTAGTTTCCACTCAGCAATGGTGAAAATAGCGTGCGTTTACTTTTATGCTCCAGGTTTTTCAATATTGTAATAACTATCCTACAACTCGGAGCTCGCTCCATAGTTTTTTTTTTTTTTTTCTGGCTTTTCCCGGCGTTAAAGGCAGAATTATGTGTTCAGCAATTTGCAATGAATGTTGAGGTAGGAGTCGCGGTGCAGACTTTGTTCAAAAGCATACCCGAAGAAGAATTTTGGAAAACCTAGCTTGTCGAATGACAGGAAAGGATGCGTCTAGTATCAAAAGTTCAATCGGTACTTTGAGAAGTGGCACTAAAAAGGATAATAAATTGTTATTGTAAATTTATTCGTAAAATAAATATGGATGGTTAGCTTTCTGCACCTTTTTATACTTCTCTTCTTTACTTGAACTTCATTACAGCTTGCTCTATCATCATCTAATGAGTTGTGTGTGATCTCTACACCTTCATCATTTCTAGATGTTACTCGGTGTTACTGTTACTTGGAAATACAACCGTTATTGACATTTATTTTGGGGCAACCTATGTGTCATGCTACTAACCTCCACGTAACTGTTCCGGCTCTCAGCCAAAGGAGGTCAAGTGAAGAGTAGAAGAACAGTTGCGCGCGAGCGAGATGGTAGACGCCATTAATGGGATTGGATTTCTGCACAGAGTGTGCACTTTTCTGTAGGAGTTCTCGCGGTGAACTCCAAGTGAGTAATTATGAGTAACCTTCAACGTGAATCGTAATTGTACATATATATATATATAGCTCCTATTTAATCGTATATAGTAGTACTAATAAACTAGTGTGAAAGAAAAAAGGGAATTTATGGAAGGCTGGAGTACACAGTTATTACACTATGTTTATAAATCATTCCAGACAAGCAAGTACAGAAAAATCTCTTGCATACGCCACCCAATTAACTGCCAAAATCAAAATAAAGGAATTATTGAAAGTTTAACTTTAAATCCAAAATTAATATTAAAAAAAATGCGTAATAGGCTAACATTAGTTTAGTTTTAGTTATATTAACGTCCCGTTTTGAAGCAACACGAGGGCTATTTTGGGAGGGAATTTTGAAACTCGGTCAGATGACAAGGACGACACCTGAGATGGCACTCCCCCGCTCCAAACGTCCGCACCACCCCAACGGAAGGACGTTTGCCCCCCCCCCAGTAATAGGCTAACAATCTGGCAATGTTTGAAGATGAAGAGTCGAATGGCGCATATTTTATTGGTTTCATAATACGTCTGGCGTCTATATTCGACATCTTAGATGGTTAAATGTTCGAATCTTGGTTCCAAGATGGAAAATGTTGACATCTTAGATTTGGTTAAATGTTCGAAGTAGGTTAAAAGGAGATACAGGCTTGGGTGAATGCGAGTCACAGTGTCTCTGTGACTCAAAATAATCAAACATCTACTGGGGATGAAATAAGAGAAGGGGAGAGAGGTTGAAAACAATTCACAGGTGAAGAAAGTTTCGGGGAAGGAAGCAACCGACGGATTGCAGACTTTGATAAGATTTCCCAAGCAAAGTTCATAGCAGTGCATGATGTTATGAAACTTCATTGTATAACATAGTGAACTTTTAAAACTCCGATGACTCTCTTGTGAGCACACAGGCTCTGGAAGTTAGATGTCATCACACTAAGAAATGCGTAACTTTCATGCGGTAATATGTAAATTTTAAATGTTCTTTGATTTTGATTCTCTGCTGTCAAATGTAAAACATGATAATGTTTAATAACTGATGAAAGAAATACTACGGGGTATGTTTCTGTTGGGGGGAAATTATACATTCTGTTTGGAAAATAATTTTTTCTTATAAATTTTAGCAGAATATTTCCCACTGAAAAATTTACAAACAAAATAACTTAAAAATAAACTCCTTATATATCTTGTGATATCAAAGACGTGAAAAATTTAGGAAAACCTTTTTTCAGTGCAAATATTGGTTAAATATTTCAAATATTGGTGTTCGAAAAATTATTATTTACTAATTCCTCGCCTTTTCTCCTTCATTTTATGGACTTCAAACGAAAATATCCAACTCCGACATCATTTCGAGTCACATCCGGTAGATGGCAGCAGTGTCACATTCAACGATTCGCCTTCGAAGAATCGCATTTTGGATTGAAATATAAAACGGGAAATCTGTGTGCTGATTTTCGTTTTAAGCATTCTCAAATTTAAAATGACTTATTATTCATGATGCTATATTAATAATATGAATAGTAATGCGATAAACGCTTAGTTGTTCTTATTGCTTTTTTGAAATGCAGTGAAGTTATTGCAATCAAAATAAATAACTACTGTGTCATTGTTTTTGAAGAATTCGATATGGCCATTTCTCAATTTTGAATCATTAAATTCTATTATGTAATGTTAATGTTTCTCTTTTTGATTTGAACCTATTTCTATGACTAAAAAGGAAAATTTATACTGAAACATAAATTCACATAACATCCTTTCTTTATACTACTAACCTAAAAATTTAAAATTTGAGATAGCCCTCGAATTTATCTATATTTATTATACTATTATTAAATTTTGAATTGTTTATAAAACGTAAATTGCTACTGCATCACTTTATTTGATGCTTCCTTTGCATTTTATGGAAACTTTTGTCTTGTATTAGTACGATTTTGGCATAATTTATTACGTAATTTGAAAAATGATTCATATGGTCTTGATAGAAAATCCTGTATAACAATCTTAAATTTATTAAACTGTGCTACTTTTCACAGTCTCAGTGTCGTCCTGTGTTTTCCACAGTGAACACCTTTTCCTCAGCTTCGCCGCAGATAAAAATATTTCATTGATCAAATCCTTTTAACTATCGAATCAGTTAAGACTTAATGTTTTCAAATTCACCAACCTTTTATAATACATTTCAGCCTGAATTGACTTGGTAGCAAAGTCTTAACCCGAAATGGAATGATCGTCGGTTCTAGACTCGATTCCATTGAAGATCCAATGTGGATACAGCCAGTGGCGTAGCTGTAAATTTTACTACCCGTGGCGAACTTAAACCTTTGCAAGTTGCAGAGCCCCCAAATAAACCTCAGCAGAAAAAGAATACCCACGGCAAAAGCATTTTCTTAAATAACGTAATTCTTCATTTAAGGTTCTCGATCTCTGCAGATAAGTTTCGAAGTCCCACCACCAGTCTTTCTTTCACAAAACGCTAATTTACCGACAAAAGATGCAAATTAATTAAATTAATCATTTTTTATGTACACATTGATTCTACTACTCCAGCTCTTCTTAGTTATGAACTAGTTTTCCTGCATGTCTGATTTTGCCGCCCCTTCCGAAGTGCCACCCTGGCCGGACCACCCTCTCCTCCCCTCCTCGTAGCTACGCCACTGAATTGTAATACATAATCTTTTCACCATAATTGCAGATTATCTGATTTTGTATTGAATCCATCAAAGGGTAGATAATCTGTTTCCTTGTCTGTCCGTATGTATGTGAACAGGATAACTTAAAGCTCCAATATGCTAAATAAATGAAATTTAGTGTATAGTCTTGACACCAAACTTTTAGATCTCTATTTCAACACAACGTTGAATTGAAAAAGAATTGAAGAAATTATCTCGCTTTCAATGTTTTCACATCTATCTGAATTTGTTTCATGTACCGGCAGTTTACCAACAAAATACGAAAAATACGAATTGATTGTCGTGTTTCTTGTGCGCAGTGATTGAGCTAGCCCTGTTTAGTTATAAAATTGCATCCCTGCATGTTTCATTTCGCCGCCCCATCTGCCTTCCTTTAGCTACACCGCAGAATCCCTGACGCACTATGAGGCCGCGGTGGCCTAGTGGTAAGGTCCCAGCTTTGGGGGCGGCGGGTTCAAGGTTCGAAACCAGATTCCACTGAAGATCCGTGTATTGAGCCTGCTGCACGTTAAACCACATTTAGGGGGCCAAACGCCCTCCCGTTGATGTGGTGTAAAAATACTAACACTGGCCCTGCCAACCCAAGAAGGGTGCAAGGCCGGGAGAGCACAAGCGAGGAGAGAGCCGCCCCACCAGCATGTGGAGGACGGGATTTATTAGGTACAATAAAATGATACAGGCATGCCCGAACAGGGGCAGTACTTATAAATACAAGAGAGCTGGGAGAATAAACATGGTTCGACCCACCTCGGTGGGGAGAGAATAGTTTGATTTACATGTACTCAAACACCAACGGCCTTATTCACCATCCATTGTTAAACCACGATCAGCGGTTAAATGATGGTTCTGCCATGATGATGCGAAAGCTGACCGAAGTGCGTCGCCAAATGCCCTAGCGGGTTGCTATTTTGACATGGTATCTCAAATTCTCGGTTGTTGCCGATTTTTAAAATTATTCTCAGCCTTCGAGCCATACGAGTTTCTCGCCAACTCGCCAGTTAGGTTATACATCCAGTCGATCATTTCGGTCAGCAATCGCTTGTTTGTGTAAATTCACTTTTAACCGCTGATCATGGTTTAACCATCGATGGTGAATAAGGCCGTAAGTGTGGCGAATGATATTCACAAAATAAAGAATGGCGAAGTGAAGGCGTGGAAGTTTGGAAAGGAGGCTGCCAGCTAACGTGTTGTCCTCATCATCTGACCGAGGTTCAAA
Source organism: Araneus ventricosus (assembly GCA_013235015.1). Classification (NCBI taxonomy): domain Eukaryota; kingdom Metazoa; phylum Arthropoda; class Arachnida; order Araneae; family Araneidae; genus Araneus; species Araneus ventricosus. The sequence continues at coordinate 14,386 of BGPR01016108.1, forward strand.
GTTACGAAGTCCGTCCCAAAATAGCCCTCGTGTTGCACCAGAACGGGACATTAATATAGCTAAACCCTCACACACTGCACATCTGCATTCGTGGGTCATATCTAGTTCATTCCATACGGTAGCTATTTTGACACTCGCGTTGGATTGCGCAGATTTAGTGCGCCGTAACGGTGTGACAACTGCTTGAACTGCTCTCTCATTAAAAGAAACCCTCAGTTACTATATTATAGGATTATTTTTTTTTAAATCGATTTTTGAAATCCCAGTTTTAGGTAAGTGACTTTCAACTGAGCGATAGTAATGATTACAAAGAAAATTAATAAACAAAACCCCTGAATTCATTCAAATTCTTTTTCGGAATTTTGATAAATCTTCATATTTCAGATCTTCCTGAGTCCGCTTTGGAATTCTGCCTATCCGTGAACACAATAATTCAAAGCTGCAGAAAGGTAAATAGATAAAATTTCGTATGCAGTCTTTACGCCAGAAATATGAATTTCTAGCAAATTTCGGACCAAATAAATCAGTGGGAAGTCTGTCTGTCTATCCGTGTCTAAGAGAGCACGATGACTCAAAACCGCAAAAAGATAGATAGGTCAAATTTGGTATATACGGTACAGCACCGTTAATACGTCTTTCAAGGGACTGGCGTAAAACAACGCATAAATAAAAAGACGTATAATCGAAATTTTACTAAACAACTTTGATTATTACAAATTGAATGCTACTAATACGAGTTCATTTAAAGGTATTAAAGTTTCTTAAGATAGTACTAGTATAATAATACATAGTATGGAACTCAATAATTAAATTTTAAAATTAAACATTTCTCATAAAGTGAGGAAAATCACACCTTTATTGCCTATCTTAAGTACTAATTAAACATATCTCATACGATTTATGTGCATGCAGGTAGACGTTTAATTAATAAAAATGTTTAACCGTCGTCTGACGTGCTGATTTTCAGTGAATATTAAGTACATCAATCAGGGTTGCGGCGATTTAAATCAGTTGATTTAAATAACTTTATTTAAAATATCAAGTTAATCCGTTTTAATGAAATAAAATTGTTCATGTATTTTTAAATAGTGATTTTAAAATATTTTAAATGTATATTTAAAGAAAAAATATATAAATCACATAAAAAAATATTTCATTGAATTGATGTAACTCGAGTACTTTCCATATCTTTATTTTTGAGAACACAAGCAAATAAGATTTTCAATAAGACTAATGAGCAACACAATAAAATGCAAAGTATGAGATGCTCCTTTTTTATAAAATAAATATTGTGAAAGGATCATTTTCACAAAGAAAGAACATAGTAAAATGCATTGAGTTTCATTTTAATATTGGAGAAAACTAAATAGTGTTGGGGAAATCAAAGTTTTTATATTTCAATAATGTTCAAATGTAAGATAATTAAGTAATACTTACAAATGTTCCAAAAGAAATACAAACATCTACATAGCACAATTTAAACTATGATCTATAATTTTAAAAGGCAATGTTTGTGTGCGCGATGTCCAGACAAATCTATCACACTTACAGTCATGAAATTCGGCATACAGCTGATGGTGGCTCAATGCACCTCGAAGCCTTAAAAATTTAATCTAGAAAATTTTTTAATTAATGTTTAATAAATGTTTTGGGTGATTTTTTGCTCTAATTTCTTAATAGCATGTTTTTGGATAATTGTACGAAAAAAATAGATACACCATCGGAAAGGGAAAATGATTGCTGTTCTAATGAAGCTTTGTTTCTTACGTCTAACGTAATTTACTGAATTTTGAGAATTTTTTGAAAAACAGTCACTTTTATGTATTTTTTCCATTTGGATTTCTTAAAATTCTCGCTTAAATGAATATTAAACTTTATTTATTATAAATAACAAGCACATAGAATGGTTGATGTGTAAATTATATTTAAAAAACACATTTGAGTCCAGGTTAGAAAAAGTTACTTCAGAAAATTTCACTGACTAGTCACCTAGTTACTGGTTTCTTTAATTTTTTATGCTTAGTAAGAAGAAGTCTATTCTCAAGGTCAAGGTGAAATAAACCCTAATCCAAATACCTGAAAGGGGAGAGGAGAAGAGTATGCTATTTAGTTGTTGCAAGATTGCAACCTTCCCAAGACATCCTTAGTCTATTGTCCAATAAAGGGTAGAGAAGGATAATTCTTATTTTTGAAAAGGGGGAACAGGATTTTCGGTCCTTTGGTGCAATTCATGTAAAAGAGAGCCTGCTTCTCACTTGTGCAAAATTTGCTTGACCAGAAGAGCTATATCTAAAAATTTTATGTATTCTAACACACAATAATATATCTATAGTCAAGAAATGTAATTTTTATTACATTTTTCCTTTTTTCCTTAAAAAAATTGTCTTATATTTCAAAAGTAAATTATTCTTTATATTTAGTTCGCAAATATTTTTTTAAATAGTTGTTACATGTTTGAAATAATTTTTTTTAAATTTGTTTTTTTAAAAAGAAAGTAGAGCTCAATGACTGGTATGCTGTTATATATATATATAATTCTAAAATCAAAAAAATCTTGATTTAAATAAAAAAAATCCGATTTAAATCAAATCGATTTTTTTGAAAAAAATAAAAGAAATCAACAACCTTGTCATCAATATGAATCGAATTAAGTTCATAGAATGTTTTTTCACTATTCTTTTGACAAGAGAAATAAGTTCCAAGTTTTCCAATGGACTCCGTGACGTCTTTAAACGAAGGTGGAATAATTTCATCATCGCTTAAATTAGCACGAGACAATTTGTCTGCTGTTAATTTATCAATTATGAATAATTTCGAATTCAAGATATCAGTATCACAGTTCACATACTAGAAAGGACTAAAATTCCACACCTAACCCCGCCCCGCGGGGAAGAAACGACGTATAATCGAAGCTTTGCATCGTATAAACGAAATACTTCATCGTTACAGTGAATACGAAATGAATCGGGACTGTGAAGAAACGACGTATAAACGAGAAACTTATAAACGGTGCTTTACTGTAGTTTTATTGCTAAAATTGTAAATCTGTGTCAAATTTTGGAACTAACCAATCAACATCCCAGACTGACTGTCTGACAATATGTTTATTCGCACATAACGTGAACACAAACGCAACAAACTAGATAAGTGAACATTACTTCATAGTCATTGACCTTCCAGCAGGCACTCGCATGCAGGAGGTACTTATATTGTGCATCGTATTACATACTTATATGATTTTGTTTTAGAAAAATAAAGGCAATTCTTATTTTTACCACGTTTTTATTAACTCGCTTTCTTGTCTGTCTGTCTGTCTTCTGTTCGGTACAAATCTTGCGATCGATTTTAAACTAACTTCCCGATGAGCTGGAGACTTGAAACTTTAAACATAGTTCAGAACTAGATGACAATGCATTATTAATTCGCTTTCTTGTCTGTCTGTCTGTCCGTTTATCTGTTATTTCATATTTTGCATGACGCATCCGCAATACGTTTTTCATTATATCTGGAAAACTATTAACATTACAGACTTGGTTCTTGGGTATATGGATGACCCATGGTATCATCGAAGCACCCCCATATTTTAGCCATATCTTTGCGCATGCGCAGTACGTTTTTCATTATATCTCGAAAACTATTAACATTACAAACTTGATTCTTGGGTATATGGATGAGTCATGGGATCATCGAAGCACCCCTATATTTTAACAATATCTTTGCGCATGCGCAGTACGTTTTTCATTATATCTCGAAAACTATTAACATTACAGACTTGGTTCTTGGTATATGGATGGCCCATGGGATCATCGAAGCACCCCCATATTTTAGTCATATCTTTGCGCATGCGTAGTACGTTTTTCATTATATCTCGAAAGCTATTAACATTACAGACTTGATTCTTGGGTATATGGATGACCCATGGGATCATCGAAGCACATATTTTAGCTATATCTTTGCGTGCATGCGTAGTACGTTTTTCTATTATATTCCTCGAAACTATTAACATATTACAGACTTGGTTCTTTTGGTATATGGATGACCATGGATCATCGAAAGCACCCCATATTTTAGCAATATCTTTGCGCACGCGGAGTACGTTTTTCATTATATCTCGAAAACTATTAACATTACAAACTTTGTTCCTGGGTATAAGGATGGCCCATGGGACCATCGAAGCACCCCATATTTTGGCCATATCTTTGAGCATGCGCAGGACGTTTTTCATTATATCTCGAAAACTATTAACATTACAGGCTTGGTTCTTGGGTATAAGGATGGCCCATGGGGCCATCGAAGCACCCCATATTTTAACCATATCTTTGCGCATGCGCAGAACGTTTTTCTTTATATCTCAAAGGTCTTTGCGTCACATAACTTACTTTTTCAGGAAAATAACAATTTTTTATTTATGATCAGGTGAAGAGAAACTGAAATAAACCTGAAATTTGCCACATGTCTCCGTTATAATCTCATCAAGATGTTTAAAATCGATTGCAAAATTTCACACACGGAAGACTAAAAAGCAGAAAATAATTATTTAAAAAAATAAAAATTTTAATAGACCACGTTTTTAAAACGGACTAAAAAGTATAAAATAATTTCTTCTAGCCCCATACAGATTTATAACCCCATACAGATTTAAAACAAAAAGCGTGGGGCGCATGCAATATTTAATAGTAAGGAGTGTAGGGAGTAGCTGTCGTTGAGAAAACTCACACAACAGTTCATATCATTTCCATTGCAATAAAATTGTTAGTGAGTGAAATAAACTATTTATACATCAATTATCTATTACATGCGCCCCACGTTTTTCGTTTTGAATTTGTATGGGGTTGTAAATCTGTATGGGGCTAGAAGAAATACTTTTTAGTCCGTTTTAAAAACGTGGTCTATTAAAATTTTTATTTTTTTAAATAATTATTTTCTGCTTTTTAGTCTTCCGTGTGTGAAATTTTGCAATCGATTTTAAACATCTTGATGAGATTATAACGGAGACATGTGGCAAATTTCAGGTTTATTTCAGTTTCTCTTCACCTGATCATAAATAAAAAATTGTTATTTTCCTGAAAAAGTAAGTTATGTGACGCAAAGACCTTTGAGATATAAAGAAAAACGTTCTGCGCATGCGCAAAGATATGGTTAAAATATGGGG
>BGPR01016108.1:24168-35319 GCA_013235015.1 Araneus ventricosus
CTGCTGGATCGGTTCGCGATATGTACAGTTAAATTTTAAGATGATTTAATAACGATTAACTTTTGAATATCGATCCGTGGGTATGTTCACGTGATAACCTGAATTATTATCAACGATGTATAATGAAATGATGTTACAAGTGATGCAACTCTATGAAAACAAGAAAAACTAGTGTGAGGTGGCGCACTGTCTTGCATAAAAACGGTGTTTTGAACGGAAAAGACTTTATATTCAGTATTGAATTTCGTCAGTCGTTATTAATTAAATTAAAAAGTATTCAAATTAACTACTCAATTTTCCTTCAGTAATAAGTCTGAAAAAAATCACTTCAGATATTGCCTCAGCTCCACCAGTTGACGAAAATTTCAATTTCTCCCCTTTTTTTCGCTTTTCCCAGAGCGCATCCCCTTTATTACATACTAATGATATTTTGTTTCGTCTAGAGCCATAGAACCGATCTTCTCAATAGGCGAACTTTAATTATAACAATCATATAATTCGGGCGTGAGTTCCATTTGACGAAATGAACCTTCATCCCGAAAAGAGTAATCTAAATTAACTTAATTGTATATGTCAACCACTCTCAACAAGTTTTTGATTGAGTTTTTTTTCAATACCAATGAATTTTTGTGTTTAAAAACAGTAAAAGTCCTTTATAAAAACAATCCATAATTGTGGGGGAAATTTGTCGTTGCAATGGTCTTCTCTTTATAAGCTCATCATAATAGGGTAAAACGCAGTGAAGAATGCTAAAAATAAATTAAGAATGTATAAATATTTTTCTTTTTACTATTTAGAGCTATTTTTATTAAACTGCAAATCCAAACCACTTACAAATTATCGATTGCATACTCTTTGCTTTATGGAATGCAGCAATTTTTGGGACTGAAGTGTTTGACGAACTAAAAAGATGTCTAATGATATTCAATGTTTCCATAAAATTTTTTTGCTGGGGTGTGATGTTATTTCTTCATTTATTCCGTCTGTCACTTTCTCAGTTAAAAAGCCTCGTGGCACAGATTCGCTTCGCAGTTGCAGGGTCACGGGCTCGAACCCGATTCCACGTAACAACCGACGCGTATACGGGCCCAGAGCACGCCAGGCGCGTCGAGGCACTCATGGCAGCACTCTCAATATCAATATCTATCTCCCTAAATCTTGCCTTTAAAAAAATCTCAAAAAATCTTCCCTTGAAGTCTGGCAGGATAGATGGGACCTTTCGGAAACAGGACGACGCACCTTCCTTTTCGTACCTCAAGTCAACATTAATCGAGCCTCATTCAACTCAAGAACCAACCAATTCATCGCAGGACATGGGCCGTTCGTGACCTATCTTGGCAGGCTCGGTTTAAGTTCACACAATCGATGCGTTTGCGGTGCTAAAGGCGATCCAAACCACTACGCAACAGTCTGCCCAGTGACGAAACCCTTTCATTCCACGAAGCCAAGTGCTGGAAACCTTTCGACGTAGTGTGAAAATATTGTCCAAGACAAAAGATCTCTGGCACGACTTATGAGTATTATGAAGATCCTACATGAACGAAGGTATGATATCATCATGGATTAAGAAAGACTTTTCTCGCTTCCACCAGCAATTAAGACTTTCATTGCAAACTGTTTCAGTTTACTTTTTGTATTTGTTATTATTGTTGTTGTTGTTGTTTTTTTCCTTTTCTTTTGTATTTCATCTTTACTCTGAGAGGGTTTTGAACAACCGTAAACCTTTTCGGGTCGGTTCCCTCCCGGTGGAATAATAATAATAATAATATTCGTCTTGCCTCTGGTGTGGTGCCGAATTCTGGAAAGGGGGCGCTGGCCTCGTAATCTGATCATGGCTCAAAATACAAGGTCCATCCCAAAATAGCACTCGTGTTGCTTCGAAACGGGATGTTAATATAACTAAACTGCTTTGTTGAATCCCCTCTGTCAAGTGTAACAGTATTCTGTAACAAAGTAGTCAAATAACAACTGATTTAGGGGAGCTGTAACAAAGTAGCCAAATAACAACTATGATTTAGGGGGAGCTGTAACAAAGTAGCTAAATAACAACTAGGATTTAGGGGAGCTGTAACAAAACGATGAATTAGGGTTGCAGGTGAAATTTAACACAACATTCTTCGACTAGTGTCAACCGTCTGAGGAATGAAAATGCTTTCCTGTGCAGGTGTGGTGTAACAAAGCTTGGAGGGACAGAGGCGCCAAAAGCGTCCGCAGACGCGACGACAATTGCTGGAGACCAGACAGGACCACAGGGTTCTTAAAAAAGCGTTGATTGACAATGTGGCCTACATGAAGGGAACTGAACAATTCAAAGTAACGAAGCGTGGATTTGATGGACAAGGGGCAACATTTACCTTTGTAGGAAGAGTGCTAACGAGGGAGACATAATGGTGGGACTTTTTGCAGGTGGTGGAAAGGAATGCCATCTTACTAATGAGGAGACCCGGATCGGTACATAAAACGAGGGGATTTCGTTTGTCGGAGGAGAGTTGAGAGTTGGACTTCACTTACGCTGGTGAGCGTTAGGTTGGCTCTGTTGGAATCGAGACTCGGTAGTACTCCCATCAGGGATTGCGAGTTCGGATATTTACGGATAGACCCGGTCCTCAGGCTCATCTCGTAGGAGTTTACATAGAACTCCGGGACTATATTGAATTTTCCAGCGCAGTGCAGGTTGGTTTCGCGAAATTAATTAACTACTCGACCAAGGGTTACAGTTCTTCCCTTCGAGGTCATTTTTATTGATTTTTTGTACATAAGCATTTTAATCTAGAAAATGTATATTACAAATGTATGTATATAGATTAGCTGTAATAAAATTCGGAAAGACTACTCATTGTCTGAAATCGCCTCGAATTTGCTCAGCCATCAAACCGCGGCCATCGGCCGTGACATTACAATTCCCATCTGTCTCTTCACTCCACGTATTCCAGAATGGTAAATTTAAATTCGATTTTTTTTTGCATGATGCTCCAGCTAATAGGATCTATTTCTGATTAATGTAATTGACAGTAGCACCTTTAAACGCACTCTCTTTGAAAATTCTGCATGATTGAAGCACGTCACGCCCCTCAGAGCTAAAAAAGATTTCATAACTTCAATAGCATTCCATTTCAATATTTTTTTCATTTGTTTCTACACATTTTATGAATTCATTGATGAAAATGACACGATATTTTTATTTCACCAATTTTAAATTTAATGTCATAGCGAAAGCCTACTTAATTTTTACTCGCTATAAACATATTCTTTTTTATATCTTTAACATTAGCTCATTGATAGAGCTTTGCAAATCACGGTTGATAGATGTATTCTCGTTATAATCCGTGCTCGTTATATCAGACTTTCGTCATAATTAATATCAAAACACTTCCCATGTTGCTTTATTATATTTGCTGTATTATTTATTGGGTGGAAAGGTTATTTGCCACAAATATGATTATAAAAAAGTAACAACAGCGAAACAAATTTCTAAAGAAAAAAAGAGGCTCATTTTGAAGAGATCATGAAAAAATAAATTCTGTTTGGATTAAATGGCTATGGGCCCAAAACTATGGGCCAAGAATAAAGAATAAATTATTACATTCAGATCAGAAATAATTTATTACATGTATTTTCTAAAGTTTAAGGGGAGATATTTTTTATACTAATCAAACGTACCTTTTAAAATTATATTTTTAATAATTTGACTTTCCGAGATAATTCTCTTTTTCTTCATGTCTTCTAACCACAAGTGGTGGTTTAAACCACAAGTGGTGAATCACTAGTGTAAAGTCGTTAGGGGTTCTCTTTGCGATGAAAATTGCATAGTGAATTGACCACACAAATTTTAACTCTTGATTGAGGATACATTGTAAAATTCATTGCAACACTGAGAGATAAGATTGCAGCAAGCCTTGCACGACTTGATGAAATCAGCGTCAATTTTGAGAAATAAGACAACAATAAGTCCTACTTAATTTAATGAAATTAACATCACCACTTAGAGATGAAACAATAAGCCCTACTTAGCTTCATTAAATTAGCACCACCACTGGAAGATAAGACAATATGCTCTGCTAGATTTCATCAGATTAACACTTACGCTGAGAGATAAGACAATACAGTGGCGAATCCAGGGAAGGGGCTTTCGGGCTGCAGCCCCCCCCCCCCAGAGCTAAACCAAAAATCTTGATTTAATTTAAAATCACTACAACTGTTTGATCTTAATTTTCATTAAAAAAATAGTAATAAAATCGTGACAACATTGCTTTCTGACTTGACAGGCTCGAAAATTTTCCACTTTTCTAGTCATTCCACTCGCACTTGTTGCTTTGGCGTGGTCAAAAACATTTTTTGGCTAGTTATTTCATTGTATTTTTTTATTAAATTATCGAAAATATTGTAGTGTTCTTTATTATTCTTATTGTCAGGAGAGGAAAGTCTGTAAAGTTAAAGTGTCTTGGCTTATATATAAGCCATGAGGTTTGACATTCGTCACTACGATACAAAATTTTTATGACCTCAGCCCCCTCCCCCTCCCAGACCCGAATCCTAGATTCGCCACTGAGACAATAAGTCCTATCCGAGTTCATTAAATTAACACCAATACTGAAACTTGAGAAAGCCAGCAAAACAAAGGGAGGTTGTTAACCCTAATGCTCTAGAGTAAAGCCCTACTCGATTTTCTCTCGCCTGTGTTCTGCATTTGCACTCAGCTCTGTCTGAATCTCCAACATTTTCGGCGTCTGCTTTTATTTTTGTATGCGTGTGTGCGTGTGATATCCGATCACTACTACAAGTTTTACAAGCAACAATAATTTCACTGTTTCAGGACGTCGCGCCACTAAGATTAATCATACATTTATTTTATACGGTGGCGGATTTTGACAATATGAGGCCATAGGCGCAAATTTGATGCCATACCCTTTGTCGTAAATTCGCCATCGGCTTAGCTCAGCGATGCACATCGAATAAATTTTGAGGCTCCCAAAGCTTCAAGGCACGATGTTAGAGCCACTAACGCCTGCGCTTTAAACCGCCACGGATTACGCAACACATCGTTCCTACCTTGTGAAGTCTACTGGGAAGAACTGCTTGGATAAATGACATATCACTGTCTAAACACATTCCTCACTTCAACTATATAATACAACTCAAAAACCATATATTGTTCAGTTAACACATTGTGTGCGGGATATGAATAGGATACAATCTCAAATTTAGAAAAAACCGTAACTGTGCTTGCTCTAGGCAATGTTTATACCATAAAAGAATAAGTGGACGTAGTTTTGTAGACATCTATTAACATGCCCAACTTATCTAAAGTAGTAAGTAAGTCAAATTCCTGATTTAAAATTTTGATGTTGGGTAATTAAAAAAAAGTATGTTTATGTTTCCAGTTACCAAAGTGTTAAATATTGGTAAAAGTGCACCTGGTTTCAACATTGCCCAAGAGATACGGTGTTTTTCATGCATAACCACTTTTGCAGAACTTTTAAGGCAAGTTCTAGTTCGCCTCCCCCTCTCAATCAAATCAGTTTATTCAGAAAAATAAAGAGAGACGTTGATTATCGATTTAAAAAAACTACTGTAATTAAAAGCAATTTTATAAAACTCTCCAGATCAATACATTCGTTGTGATATTACGTCACCGATGCCTATAATACAAGGTTATCTAACCAGAATCCGTTGTGACAGCAAAGCGTAAGACAATTAACACTTAGATGTTAGATGACATGGCAGTTGTGTTTTCCATGTGACTGTGACATCAAGCGAGCTCGGGATTTGGCGAGTTTGACCATTGCCCCACTTGATTTCTTGAAGTTTGATGACATGAGATTTTCTCTATCGGTGTACCGTACCGACGCGACGTTCTGTTCTTGTTTTGTAAATGCGTGAAGTCAGCTGTGAAATGAATACATTTTTGAGAAGCTTGTCATTCCCTCCAGAACATGCTATCTCAAATGCATAAATAAATAAATATAAATAAATTTGTTCTGCCGAGTGTGTGTTTGTGAAAATACCATTCACGCAGAAAATTCCGACATGGACCGACAGGAGGGCTCGTAACAATCTTTTTTTTTTCTGTTTAGTGATTTTACGAAGCTTTTTCAAGCGATTATATGAAACAGGCAACATCTGTTTTTGCACTTAATAGATTGTTTTATATTGCATCAATACGTAAATGTATTTGTTCCAATAAGGATTTCCGGAATGAATAGAAATCAACGATCAAAGAAAAGGCTTCCATTAAATTCGGATTATCATCGTCTTTCGATAACTTTGTTATATGTACTACGCACATATTTTAACCTTTTTGAAGGTGGTAGAAAATGAACTTCCCGACAAATTTCATAAATTATTCGATAATTGGAGGTGAAAATTTAAATGTAAATATTTAAAGCATTATATAGAAAAAGCTATTGACCATAGGAACGTCAAATCTCTATGGAATGCAATTCAGAACATTAGGAAAGCAATGATATAAAAAATGGTCAAAACTGAATGATAGAAAAGACAGACAAACAGTCCCTAGTATAAACATGAATCAAGCGTCGCCGCATAATAATCCTTCAAATAGCTAGTGGAACAAACAGAACATAAATTTAGCTGGACAGACCATATAAAAAATAAAGCAGACAAGGCACTCAAATTACACAAAATTTTTGTGAAATTGTAGGAAACAAATGGGGCATCAACCAAACGCAAAGAAATATTTTATGTAGAACTGTAGCCAAACGTATGCTCGATCATGGGCGCTTCATATCAGTAAAAAGCCACAAAAATTATCTTTAATCCAAAAACCTGTCCTCCTCTCGATCCAGGTACCTATCGCACCATACTAATGGCAATTCTCCAAATAATACATGGAATCTCACCTTTGCACCTGAAGCTTCTGTATGAAGACCACGGAATGACAATTTATAGATTCCAAAATCCTCTTCCACCAAATGTAACAACAATTCAACCACAAGACCTGGAGAAGAAATGAACTTGCTGGTCGACCCACCCATTAAATTCCTATACCGAGACCAAATCTCGTTGGTTGAATATGAAGTTACTGTAAAAACGCCCTATCAAAATCATCTACTCGGATACTCAAGAGCAGAATTCGGAGCGGGAGAGTTTTCTGCGTATTGAAGAACAACACATGGACACCACAAGTAGTCGTCCAAACTTAATAATAACACGGTGTAACAAGCGGAATTAATAGCCTTGCTAGAAGCTGTAATCTATGCTACAAAATAACAACGAAACTTTAATAATTCACGTAGAAAACATAGCAAGCATCTTGACTGCATATTATCCAAAAACTAACAGAGAGAAAAGTTTATCAAATCTAGTGAATGAACATGACGGGAACGAAATATCTTCAAATCGGAACAGGGAAGTGGTCGTAGCAAAGAAATTAAAGCTGCCTTTAACTCAACATTGGTTAATTGATTGCTCTGATTATGTACGCTAATAGGGATCCAAAGAATCAAAATTTTAAAATCCTTAGATTGAAAATTTTGCAACAGGGCAAATCCATGTGACTCACGTTACCATTTGACACCTTTTTTCAAAATTAAATTCGATATATATGAAAAAATATTATATCTGATTTTAAAAAAAGTTTTTTACAGACCTCTGGGGTACAGTAAGAAACTAGAGATGTCAATAGTTTAAAATTTAATATGAACAAATGGTATTCAGACCCTAATTTAGCACTGTGACTCACATTACAAAAAAAAGGAAATCAAGTTTTGTGGGTTAATGTAAACTTAGAATTGCTCCTCTTTCAGCACAGCAGAGTAAAAAAGAAATATTTTCTACAATGAATAACATTTCCAGGTTATGATATACACAAAAATAACATTGTATTTTTTTATTAATTATGTATATTAATCAACATTTTGAGTGTTACTCACGTTACATGTTTTTGTGACTCACGTTACATGTCCCACTTTAATCTTTGAAGTTAATAAAATATTGATTTAAAAACATTTCATTTTGTAGATTTTAATGAAGCATTACTTAATTCAATGAATAGATATATCTAATTATATATTTTAGCAAATAAATTAATTAAAATTAATAAATAAAAATGTGTTAATAAAACCAATAAAAATTATGCTTTATATATATTTCAAAATAAATTACAATAGTTTTACTGATAGAATTAGGATTACAAATCTAAAAAACGCTCTTGAATTAACAGGAATTGGAGGTTTTAATTTCCGAATCAAATTCGATTAAGGATAAAATATTTTATCTTCCTTTTCCGGCCATTTCCAGTGTTAGCCTTTAGGTTGTATCGTAGTTATTTCAAATTCTCCATTGATGCAATTGGTAATTTTTCCTGGGTACAATACACCATCATATTCAATTTCATATCATTCATTCAATTTCATATCAATAATTATGTTTAATATTAGATAATGGTTGAAGAGGTATTTTGCTATCAGAAGATAACAAATATCCTTCAGGTTTTTTATTTTCAACTTTAATACAGTGGTATTTTTTGATACTTTGTAATAATGGTGAATTGTCCCAAACCTATTGCATATTAAGTGCTGAATTTCTTTCATTGATATTTGCTTCAATAATTTCCTGAACATGAATGTTGGCTCCAGCCATTTTAGCAGTTTGTAGTAAATCTGCAGCATTCATTACTAAACATTTAAGTTTTTTCATTTGATTAAACACTTTTTCAAATTTCCTCCTTGTTGGTGCCATAATTATATATATATATATATGAGTGTATAATAAAAATCCCTTGACCCCCAAAGTTGCTGATGACGTAATTAAAAAACTATCCATAAAAAACAATAAATATACACTAGTTAATTATATTCAGAGGTAGTAAATAATCATATATGGGTGTGTATATATATATAAAAACACCCCATTGACCCAAAAAATAATATTAGTATACATTAAAATGCCATTAAGAATACTTATCAAGCAACACTAGCTGTGACTCACATTACAAAATAAGATGCCTTTATTTCCAAATAAATTATTGACAAAAGATAAAATTGTCCTATCTATTTTTTTAGTACTATAAATAAGTAGGAGAATCGATAACAATTTTTTCAAATTTACAGCTATAAAAAGTTAAATATTGACAAAAATGAACTTTTTGTGACTCACGTTACAAAAAAATTATTGACTATAAAAGTTAACTTCTCTCATTTATTTTGAATGCAAATTCTAAAATAATATTTCTTTATTTGTTTTATAGCATAATTCTGTCAAAAAATATAATTATTCAGTAGAAACATGCTAAAACTTAGTAAAATACATATGTTTAAAATTGATTCAAAGCTCCGAAAAATTCATCAGAACATGTGCTCTTGAAACAAGTCTTCACGTGAGATGAAAATAGTTAACCAGGCGTTGCCAGATTCTAATTTGTAAACTTCAATCTATATACAACACATACAAAATAAAGTTGAGTGGTTTCTTTCAATTTTTTTTTCTTTTACACTTTATTTCCAATGTTATGTGGAATTGCCCAACAGGTAAATAATATCGAATGTACGCTGGTGTGCAAAAATTAAGCAACATTTCGGAAAACGCGAGAAATTTGAGATTTATTTGAAAACTTTGGTTCGCATTCAGTTGCAGAGAATTGTGGCACATACAATCGAGTATCATACACATTTTACAGTGAAGATTCGGTCACGATGGTAATTAAGGGGAGCGACTAGAAAATGATGCAGACGGAAAGAGATTTCGACTCATCCAGTTTCACAGGAAGCTGATAACGAGATTAAACTTTTATTAATGGTTATCTTTGATGTGCATAATAATATTTACATACATTTTCGTAAACATAGCACAAATACTTCGGAAGACATAAAGGTTTCTTTAAAAAATCTCAAATTTTCCTGCATGTTTTTTGCTTACAACTTACAGAATACCCGACAATAGAGAGATATATATAGGAAGACTTATATAAAAATTCCAGATGAATACCTTTAAAATTCAGAAAGAGGTTGGCATTGCAGTGAGATGAATTTAAATTTCTCTTTAAGAGAAGCTAAGTGATGAGAGTTCTTGCACAAACTGATATTTTCGAAACTTGAATCTTCGTATGGTTATCGACGAAATGCAATTTAAATAATGCATTTAGTTTATAAGTATACATGGGTATTCAGGAACAATAACATTGAATTTCTTAAAATTCAATGTTATTGTTCGAAGATCCAAGTTTGGAAAATATCAGTTTGTGCAAGAACCCTCATCACTTAGCTTCTCTCAAAGAGAAATTTAAATTTATCTCACTGAAATGCCAACCTCTTTCTGAATTTTAATGGTATTCTTCTGGAAATTTTTATACAAGTAGCTCTATATATCTGGCTTTGAAGTGATGAAAGAAAAATTACTCTATGTCTGGCACATGCGAATTAAAAATATTATTTAGTACAAATACTCATATTTTCTCTATTATTCAACGTATTTACTTCAAATTTTAACGCAATACTTCTGTAACGTATTGTCGAGTTTTCTGTAAATTTCGTATAATTTGAATGGAAATTCTACATGTTATAAGCAAAAAACATGTGGGAAAATTTGGGATTTCTTAAAGATATCTTTATATCTTCCCGAATATTTGAGCTATGTTTACGAAAATGCATGTAAAAATTATGCACATCAAACATAACCATTGATGAAATTTTCATCTCGTTATCAGCTTTCTGTGAAACGGGATGAGTCGAAATCCCTTTATCACTTTCTGGTCGCCCCCCTTAATTTCCCTCGTGGCCGAATCATCACTGTAAAATGTGTGTGATACTCGATTGTATGTTACCCGATTCTCGTCAATTGATTACGTACCATAGTTTTCGTATAAATTGCAAATTTCTCGCATTTTCTAAATTGTTTCTAAATTTTTGCACTCCAGTGCAGCAGAAATACGCTGAAAATATAATGGTGAATGAAGTGCCTTAAATCTATGTCGTATTTTTGACATTTGACAAAAAGACATTTGATTTTACAATTGATTAATTTCGCTAGAAATGACTTGCATTATTAAATTCAGCAATTCGCCAATTATGAAATCATTAGCCAGAATCCTGCATTATTTTTGTTCTTCCAAATGATTCGTGTTAGAACAAATCAAGTGTTCAAACACAATGCCTTTACAGGAACCAGAAATATAAGATGGTCATAACCTGATGG
>BGPR01016109.1:0-31749 GCA_013235015.1 Araneus ventricosus
ATTTTTGTGCTTATTGTATTTTTGTCCTTATTATATTTTTGTGCTTACTATATTTTTGTGCTTATTGTATTATTGTGCTTATTATATTTTTGTCCTTATTATATTTTGTGCTTATTATATTTTGTGCTTTTTATATTTTTGTGCTTATTATATTATTGTGCTTATTATATTTTTGTGCTTTTTATATTTTTGTGCTTATTATATTTTTGTGCTTTTTATATTTTTGTGCGTATTCTCTGGTTTGTTATGCTCACAAAAAATACTCCTATTCACTCACCATAACCAAACAATACACAGCGCGGACTGAAATCGTTTACTCGTTTATGCACACCGCATCACAGCGGCCTCCTTCCAGACTCGTCAGCGCACGTGACACTTTTTATTTAAAACACCACCACACTCGAGGACGCGTGCTGCCTCTCTCGTCTTACATTCCATTCTGCTCTAACTCACAATTTTCGAATCGGACGGGTGCGTGCGCATCACAGACGGTGCCACGAACACCTCCCACATTTTTTCCAAACCTTTTTACGTTTTGTAAAGAGAACCACCTTGACTGCCCTCCTGTCTCGTAGACCTTCGTGTATATGGGTGTAATGGTTTTGAAATGATATCAACCACACCACATGAAGTTACACACCTATTTATTAGAACAATATTGACGTAAAAAGAGATGGTGATGCTGAATAATTTCACTACGATGGTACGTACAATGATTGTCCAGCTGTGAGAACAGAAAATGGTATCCCGTGTCGGAGAGTTCACAATGCTATCCAATGTACACACGTAATCCTTTCGCTCGACCACCTACGCGCGGTCAGTCGCTTTACATTCACTAATCTTCCCCTTCGCGGGAGCTAAAACAATTGAAGTCTCCTACGCAAGAGCTTCATCAGATCGGACTCAGTGACGTCAAGCCGTTACAGAATGAGAGTCGTTGCGCCATATGTTGGTGACGGGCACGTTTCATGCTTTCTAGTAAACTGAAAAAATCCGAGTATACATTTTGGATGATTTGCTTTTGCCTGATGGGTTCCAAAATTTGATACAAATCTATTGTTTCATTAGGAGTGTCCTAGTTGAATTAGATTCGCTCATTCTTGTATTTGAACACAAGCAAGAGTCCGATTAGAATCATAAAATCGAGCTTTTTTGACTAACTGAAAAACTCATATGGCATTCACGAAAATGGTATAGTAAAATAAATACAGCTCATGAGATGCGATTGCAGCACTATTAAACTGAGTTTGCTGCAAAGATGAACATTTTCTGGATATTTTGAGTTCTGATTTTGGAGCCAAATTTGGAGGAAAATCTGATGCTTGTTATCGAGAACTACGTAGCTTTGGCTTTTTTTCTTTTCTCAATATTGACCTCTGGACTAAGGCTTAACCCTGTAGAAGTTGCTTTCCGATAGTGACTTTTGCCGTTACCGAAAAAAAGTTTAACCATGAGAACTACTTGACACTGTACGAAAAAAACTTATGCAGGCGTTTTATTAGCAAATTGAAATTGAAATACATGGAAACAAATTAAAAGAATACATTCAGAAATATTTTCAAAAATGCTTTGCAACCGTATATCTCAAAAGAGGGTAATTTAACACATAAATCAAAGCTGAATCAAATTGCTCGAACAGAAATTCTTGTTTCATTCAACGAGCATCATAGAATGGGTTTTATATGATTTATTTATTTGATTCAAACACTTACTTGTCACCAAAATTTATTCTTATGTGGTCATTTTTATCGTATTTTTTATTGTAAATTTCTTACTGAAAATATTATTTTGTATGCTATATTATATATTTTATTTTTAATTTTGTACAACGTCAATCGAATTTACTCTTAGTTTTAGTTGTCAGTCTTAGTTTAGATGTTTTTATTATAGTTAGTTTTAGTCTGTCAATATTATTTCTGAACTGTTCTAAATGTTTTTCCGTGTCGTACTTTTTCAAGTACATTTTTGAAATGTTCATATTTTATTTTTTGCATTTTGCTAAATTACGTGACATGCATGTATATGTTTTGATATGTTTTACGACATTTTAAGCCTTATATTTGTTATGTATGTGTTTTGTGAATGTTCCCTGCATTCATGGTCGCACACCATTTTGAGTAGGTAGGTGAGGGTTAAATTTTCAAAGAATCATCATCAAAATTCACTTCTTATTCAAAGAAAGCACGCTACAGATATGACTCCATTTACAGAGTGCATACAAAAAACACAAGCCACAAAGTGAATTAAAACACAAAGAAAAAAAGTAACTGCAGAGAATACAACAGTTCAAAGCTCAGAACCTCATCAATTATAAAAATGTAAACACATCAATGTTTTAAAACCAAAACACGCAATTACAAAAGCACTAAAAATATACTGAGGCTCCGAAAGTCCATGTTGCACACCGTCACATTAAAATTATAAAAAAATCATTTTTTTTTAAATTTAGAACACCAAATCAAACAACCATTAAAAAAAGCAAGGGTCAAAAAGTTAAACACACACAAACACTAGGTCAACGTATAAAAATCTTAATATGTAAAGTCAAGTGTAAGAAAAGAAAAAGAAATCAGGTCATGTATTTAAAAGTTGAAAACAATTCGATTTAAAAACAGTAGGAGACGTATGATAAATGTCCAGTTCACCAGAGATCATGTTAACAGTGTTACAAAATTTATACAACGAGAACCTGTCAATATAATTAAATCACACATAAGGAACTTAATAAGGAATTAATACACATAAGGAAAAGAACCCTGGTTCCTCAAAGATCTGGCAAGCACAGCGAAATTTATAGCGCTCAGTATATCAGTACAATCGATCGAACCATTTATTACCTTGTAAAAGAAAAGAGCACAAGAAACATCTCGTCTGGAACACAAACTAGGTATATTAAATGTATCACGTAGACAGGAATGCTATATAAATTGAAATCAACTTTCTTTATCGCTGTTCAAGATCTTGATTAATTTTCAACATGACTGTGAAGTATTCGTCATTTACTTGTAGCTTAGGTCAGCGGTTCCCAGCCCATGGGCCGCGGCCTACTAGTGGGCCGTGGATAGAGTATTAGTAGGCCGCGTAACGCTAGTCAAGAGTCGAAGTCAGAGGAGCTTCAAGAGTCTTCATTCATATTTTTGCTTTATAAGCAATACATTTTTATTCCTTTTACAGTAAGCTTTACTAATTACTGACATATACATACATATAATATACATATAAAGATATATGCTTATATTTTTTGCTTGGATATTTAGTTAGTGGGCCTCAACATATTTTTTTACACAACAAGTGGTCCGCGCAACCAGAAAGGTTGGGAACCGCTGGTTTAGATTCTTTTGCAGCAACTGTGAAATTCTTTCAAGGCTTTCGAGCATAAAGGGAAAAGGTTAAATTTTTATTTCACGGTTCTGAAAGGAAAACAATGTTCTAGAATGAATTCCTGCTCCGCGATGTGCTCTTTTCACTTTCAGATCTGCTTCAAGAAGAACACCTCAAAGAGAATCTGTGTTCCGAAATCTGCTGCTTATGCGGTATCGGTTTTGGTTTAGGAGCTCGCAAACGTCGCGCCGCATTCAATTGAATCTCAAACTTCTCCGAAACATCTGCTTGTTTTGTTTGCAATCAACAATTGGATTTCAATCCTTCGCTCCGAGCGCCGACTCCAATTGGATGAAGGATACTGTTTCGATTCACGTAATCGATTTTTCTTTCGTGTACGGCCTCGAATGTCCTCTGTCCCAGATCCCAATCATCCTATTTAGCAGGTGGTTGTCCATATAAAGTAAATGAGTGTTCTAATGAGGAAAGAAATCCTGGATACTCCAAACCTATCTGGTTGCTCTTCTGAAAGATTTATTTGTTACTGTGATGGATGATTTAGCTTTTTATTAAACTTTATACAATATCATGCAAAACTTAACGACAGACATGATTTAGAAGCATACAACCATGAAAGCCGATTTTGACATCATCCGCTTTTTGTGAAACAATTTGCATCAGCGTGCTAAACTTGAGGGCAGAAGACATCTAAAACCATATAACGATGAAGGCTCATTCTCACATCATCCGAACCTGAACCTATCCCACGGCCACCCGCCTAGCCCAAAGGGTGTAAGACCTTAAAGGTCGCCGGGGAGAGAACCAAGATTCCAGCAAGCACCTGACCCCCCCGAGTAGAATTTATTTATTAATTTATTATCGAAAGGCTTACAAACATTGCCAGAACATGGGCTGTATTAAAGGTAGACAGTAGGATTTTTTTGATAAGAAACAAAAGAAAGACTTATTTAGTTAACAAAGAATCCCACTTTGGGGTCAAGAATTACATAAAGAAAAAGAATTTTTAAAAACTAAACACACTCACACAAAAAAAGCATATCTACAACGTCCAATGGAGCAGAACATACTATACATAAACATACAGCAAATACAACACAGCAAACAATAGATATTGAAAATAAAATAAATAAGATAAAATCAAGAATTGGAAAGTTAAAACGGGAGGAACAGCACAAGAACACCCAAGAACAACGCATCGTTCGATACTCATAATATTACATAAAAAAGAAAAGCAATTTACATTGTAAGCAAAAAGCCACACAACAGAAAGTGCTCCCAATGAAACTGCATTATGTCAGTTCATCACATTTTAATTGAATGCCCAAATTTTAGTTCCCAACGTTTACATTATTTTAGAATTCGTACAATAGAGATTTCTATTTTATTGGACAAAACCCCACATGCAAATCTTTTAGCATTTTTGAAGTCAATAGGTTTTCATCCACATATTTAAGCATTACTTCGGATTTTTGAAAACTTTTCCCATTGTTTTTATATAGTTGAAGTTTTTACATTTTTACGTAGATAACTTAATATAGTTTGGTGCAGTATAGCCAACTATGGCTCTTGTGCCAGGAAATCAGAACAAAACAAACTCAAACAGAAAGTACTAAGGATGCGGATAGTCAAGTGAATTGAGAAATCCAATCCAGAAAAAAACAAAAAGGAAAAACATGTACGCGCAGTTGAGTCAATACTACTAATAAAAAAAGTACATTTTCTCCTCTGGCATCATCTGCCTTTTGTGGAATGACACACTAACATACAAACTTAAGAAAGAGCATTATTTAGGAGTAAACTGAAATGAAATTTTAGAAAGTGGCTTATAGTAAATAAGCAAGACTTAAATACATCTCTACTAATAATAAAAGAGAAAGTCTGTGTGTGTGTGTGTGTGTGTGTGTCTGTTGGCGGTGCACAGAACAGACCGTAGAACATAGAGCTACCAAATTTGGCACAGATATACTTTGGATGCTGTAGATGTGCACCTCGGAGCTGTCTTTTTAAAATTTTAATTACAATTCTAATTAATTATAAATCAAGCGAAATTTTGGCGTTTTTCCTTAATAATTTCCGAAAATATTACAGCACAAAACTCATTTTTACGCCATCTGAAAGTGCAAAAAATTACCTTCTCAATGATATAAATTAATTTAGGGACATTTATGTAGACAATGAAAAGAACAGGTGCAAGGCCACAAAAAAACATGGGTTAAATATCTACTACAATCTGCTTACGTTGTTAAGGGAACCATGAATATAAAATTATTCAAGATTCAATTAAAATCATATTCCCGGCGAACAAGCTGGTAGCCGAAGGCGGCTAGTAAATAATATAAATAAAAAAATACATACAGATCCTACATTTAAGCAACAGGGTATTACGTATAAAATCTCATTAACAATGCTACACAAATCACATGAGAGCACTTAATCTGGTTAACAGCTTAAACGCGGCGCGCATAGCGATTTGCGAAATAAACATTAAAGGTGCGATTTTGTTCGCTACAAGTCCATATTAATTTCAAGTCCAATATGGATAGCAGAAACCATCTTTTCGGAATTACGCAAGGAAGAACAAATGGTAAGCTGAAGGAGGGGCGTAGAGTGACGAGTGTATCAGAAGATAGAGCCTTTCGACCTCATGGAGAGCCTTTCGAGGCAATTGTACAGAAATGAGAAAGTTTACAGGAGGTCATTCAAGAACAAAAGATCGGTACGTCGTTTCTACAGATAGAAAGATATTAGCAACCGGTCCGAAGAGAGCACTGCTCGGCAGATGGGTAAGGCAACCGTGCTTAAAATGTCGCGGTTTACTGTAACGTAGAGTTTGAATAAAGGTGATCCTTTCGCTCATCGAATTTTCAGGCGTACCATTGGCTAATGGCTCATCCCACGTACATCGGTAGAAGCATTTACCTTGATGTACAAACCACAGAAATTGAATGGATCGGCAATTGCGTTTTTGCTATTTGAGTTTTTGAGTTCTGTGTTTTTGCTCTTAATCTTTTTGTGATTTGTGTTCTTAATGATAATCTTTTTGTGTTTTTGCTCTTTGGGTTTTTGCGTTTTGTGTTTTTGCTCTTAATCTTTTTGTGTTTTTAATGTTCAGCTTTTTATGTTTTTGCTCTTTGGATTTTTGCGTTTTGTATTTTTGTTCTTAATCTTTTTGTGCTTTTAATATTAAGCTTTTTGTGTTTTAATTTTACGCTTTTTGTGTTTTTGCTCTTTGCCTTTTTGTGTTTATGCTCTTTGCGTTTTGTGTTTATGCTCTTTGAGTTTTGTGTTTTTGCTCTTTAACGCTTTGCGTTTTCGCTCTTTATCCTTTTTTTTAGTTCATTGTTGTAAACGATGATTTTTAAAATGTTCTGCTCACCCCTTGGAGGTCTTTGTAAATTCTTTTTTAATGTAGTTTATTTCTTTTATTTTATGTTTCCCCTCTGGCCTGTGGAAGGCCTTACACCCTCTTAGGTAGGCTGGGCCGGGGCGGGATGTAAATAAGTAATTAAATGGATCCATGTCTTCTTCACATATGAAATTTGTTCTATTCCGACGAATGGACATCAACTGGTGTGAAAAGAAACGGACCCCAGGTTCCATACCAATAGCATCGAGAGCAGAGACCGTTTCGGTAGCCCTTAAAATCTCATTTGAGGTGACATTTTGATGAATGGACACATTTTTGGAGGAAGCACTGTCATTCGCGGTCCAGCGATCGCTATCCCTAGCAAGTAGTTCTTCTTCCTATGCGTCCATTCTGAGGTACAATTGAACGAAATTTCCTCCTTATAGACGATAATACCGGCCCACATCGGACTCTAGCTGTGAAAGATCTGTTCAAAAGCGTAGATATTGCACGACCAAATCTGTCTATCCGCTCCCGTGATTTCACTGAACATGTGTGGGATTATCGGGATGCCTGTCCGCACGTAGAGAAGGGAGTTCCTGTATTTGGATTGTCGTCTAGATTGGAGCTTTATCGTAACCTGAATTCTATTAATATTGGAGACGTAAAATAGGCAACTTAGTTGCAACGATAAAAATGCGGTTGGTGAAATCATTTTTCACAGAAAGCGCTGCTTCACTGCAGTTAGTGAACAAGTATATAGTAAGTGGATATACCCACAATTAAATGATTTAACCAAAGACTAAGAGCTCTCACGCAGTAAAGTAACCAGAGGAATGTGTCATTAGATCCTTAGAGATGAAATGCGTTTGATAACCAGCGGGAGTAATCTCCCGTAAACTTTCTCGTATGCTTCCCCAAAAAAGCGCTGTTTCCCCTTCCCCCGCGTGGATACAAAAATTCAAACTTACTGTAACCCAGAATCCAATGACTATCAGAAGGTTTTTCGTTGTAGATTATAGTGATTGTAAAATATTTACGTGAAGAATCAAATTCAAAGAGATGCGTACCGATTAAAACGCATCTATCACACACTGCTGGGTTCCACTTTTGCCGGCTCATGGACAAGGTGACGAAATTCTCTCAACAGCTTCCGCGTGCACAGAGATTGCTACCACTACGCATGCGTATGGAGAATCGGATTAGAAAAATTAATTATGCAATTTGAACGCCTTTTTTAACCTATTGAAACAAAAATTGGACACAAATCTACAATTAAGGTAAGAAGGCCACATATCAAATTTCATTTATCTAAGTAATTTTGTTAAGATGTTTTTTGTTAAGCGATTATACAGACCGACAGCCGATCAAACCTTGGACGTATTTGGTTCAAAGTTTGATACGAACCTACATTCATGATGATAAAACTGTGTACCAAATTTTATCCATCTATCTATTCAAGTTTTTGAGTTACAGTGTTCACATGAACGCGGACAGACACACTTCCCGTAAACGGATTTTGTCCAAAATTTGATAGAAACCTACAAATTATGTGTCAAGATCGCATACCAAATTTCATCCTTGTATCTCTAATAGTTATCGTGTTCACAGACACACAGACAGACATAATTCCAAAATTGTCTTTTTCAGACTCAGGGAGGTCTAAAACGTGGAGATTCGTCAAAATCTGGAGTTCGAATTTTTTGACGATTACAATACTTTCTCTTTGTATACTTCGTATACGCGAAAGTAAAAAGTAGTTATAATCACTAGTAGTCCTCACACAGAAATTAGAAGTGGAATAAGCCACAACTAAAAGCCACATTTAAAGGACATTAAAGATATCAAATTTTGGTTCAAAAAGAACAAGAACTAAAGCTACGTGGTTTTGTTTCATATGTAGGGAAACAAAGGAAGAAAAAGAAATGATATAGAGCATAAATGTCACACTTGGGTTCATACATTGTGACCTGATATTGATTTGAGAATCAAAAATTACTTTTGCTTTCATTGCTCTTAAGGAAATTGGTGGTCCAATTCAGGAAACCAATTTCTTTCACTGAACCGATAACGCAAATTTAACCCCTTCGCTTACAATGACGAGTCTGACACGTGTATCGAATTACAGAATTTTTGAGACTAAAATTGGTAATAAAGTCAAAGTAACAATTAATTTTAAATACAGAAATCACCAGGACACGTTTAAATGTCTCAAGTATCCTTCACCATCTTAAATTGATTGAAACAAAAAAATATCCCAAATGGGGGTTGTTATCTATTCAGGAGGTTAAATAAAATCGTAGGTCAAGGGAATAATAAGCTATTTTTTCCTATTTTAAAATATATTTTTTAATAAGTTAATAACTATTTTTGAAGATAAATTAGCTACAAAAATCCCACAACATTCTTTTAATAAAATTATTTCTCTACAACAACTTTAAAAATGTTTAGGCTCGAATGTTGCCAATTGCCCTTATATTCGCATGCGAACTCATAATATCTAAAACAAATGCTTATCGCGGAATGGATATGCCTGTCCCAATAATTACTCGATAAACGTAGACTGAGTCTGAAGATCCAATGTCCTGCAACCATTGCAGTTGAGGGAGGTTGTATCCCTTACTGGGGATAGGATATCTGTTTGCTATGCTTTGTCTTTTTCCATGCTATTTTTTATGAAATCGTCATTTTCTCAATAATGCTTTTGTTTGAGTGCATACAGTAGCCATACTCTTCATGTCTGCCATAACCGTTTTTTAAGCAATATTCTGGCTATAGTGTGAATTTCACGCAAAATCAGAGATTTCCCTCACAGATGTGGTGCAGAAACCAATCCATCCCTCAGTTTTTCATCCTATCGTATATCTGTGAAGAAATATAGATTGAAATTACTATATACTTTTATAAGAAGGAATATTGGATAAAAACCAGTTTAAAAAATACAGAATCAAAATTTAAAGATTAATTTCTTGAGATTTTAAAAGTGCTTTAGTCGATTCAAATGGAATGAAAGTGAATAAAATGTTCTATTTTAAAAGATTTATAGAAATAATATACGTTCACACAATCACTAAACGCACTATTTTAAACCAAAAAGAATAAACGTTTCCCGTTCCCTTTTTATCTTAATTTTAACCATTCTAGCATCATAAATCTAAATCATATGATTGTAAATTTTTTCAAAAATTCTAATACTGAAAACAAGCTTTAACGAATCTCATAACAGACGGAGTTTCATGACATACTTCCATTTGCAGTAAGTCTTCTGATTTACTCTATCTAGCTAAATTTGTTCTTTGTCTTGCAACTCGTTTCCGAAATGAAAGATTGTCTCTTTATCTCTGACATTATCTTGACTTTCTCTGGCTGCTTGAATTTTGGCACGATCTACCACGTACGGTTTGTTCACTGAGCTAAAAGTTGGACCCCTTCCTATCTGCCAAACCATCACAGTTCAGTGTATATTGGCATCTGACATAGCAACGTAACAAGCTTTCCACTTTAGCTTTGTTAAATAATAATAGTTAAAATGGTAATTTTTGCACATAACACACCATTTTTGATTACCGAAACCTAACATTCTGCAAAATGTTTACTGAATTTAGATTTCCCCCATCATTAAAACGTAAAGTGTCATCACTGGAAACCTACTATGCATCAAGTAGAAATATCTTGTTCCAAAAGTCTATCTGTGGGTGTATGGTGTAAACAGTCCAACACGCAGGGTAATGAAGAATGAAGGTTTATTTACAAATATGCAGGAAAGCACGTAGCGCAGGTACAGGAAACAATAGTTCTTGCACAGATTAGCAATGTAAAAAGACAACAATTCACAGGTAATAACAGTCCAGTTTGATATTTCGCAACACAAACAGTCAGCAAATAACTAATAACGACAATAACAGCACTTTCAATAGCGCTCAGCTCACCAGCTTCCTAGCTCGCACTGCAGAAGAAACTCTAAAGTCGTTCCTAATGGATCAACACTACTCCCTCTGGTACAGGAGCGGTCCTTATATACTCTCTCCGACAGGTCGTGACGTCACATGGAGTTTTCTCGTATATTCAAGTGTATTCCCTTTCCTAATAGAAATATCGAGAAAAGGGTTGCATTTTCTGGAATCATCTATTTGTCGCCAAGGTCGCCAAATTTGTAGCCAAAATGGTCGCCAAGTTCAGGGATCCCGGAACAGCCGCTGCCGTCACACCATGCTTAACCTTGTAAAACTCTTTTCCCAACCATAAGACTGACATTGCTGGGAAGCGACTTTCCATGTTTGTAACATTATTCAGTATATTAATTGATCGGTAGAGTCAAAGTTGTGAATGGAGGATAGAAATAAAAATGATGGCACTTATTTCTTCATAAAGATAAACTGTATGTTTATAACTGAAAACACTGAAACGTTTCTTAAACAGTATATCGATATTTAGGAAAAAAACATTTGGTAATGATTTTGCATTTAAGCAAAATACCTAACTGATTTGTTGCTACGAAAAAGAAACACGCTATAAATATTTATTTTATGAATTTTTTCAAAATCTTTTTTAAGAAAACAACTGTGAACATATTAAGGTTTATTTTCAATCACGAAAATTTCTATTTTAGAAAAGATATGTACTTTTCTCAATTTGCATTTTATTAATTAAGTGTAATAAGGAAAACATTGTAATAGCTAAAATACAAAATATAAGTGACATAAAATGAATAATCCATTCATCGCAAATCATTACTTAATGAAATTTTCACATTTAAGAAACAGAATCGAGATGATGAAACCACCTGTAAGCCTAACATTTCTTATTTAAAGATAATAATTATGCGCATTTTTGCCCATTTTATGCGGTTAATGTAGTGAAAAGTCCCATATTGCAAATTTTGTACTAGTTAAGGGGCTTCAAAAGTGGTTACCCAACTGTTTAGGAGATAAGCGGCTTTTTATGTAATTTGGTTAATGTCATGTAAAACATGTTTGGTCCATCAAGCATGTAATTGGATTTAAATTCTGCGCTGAAGATATAAACTGTAATGCTTTGATTTCTTTTTATTTTAGTTCAGTCAGAAGCAGATGATGAAATTTTACCTTCTTAAATTACTCTATTCTCTTCGGGGTTTCTTACAGTTTAATTAATCCGATGCTTAGGCCTGTTGTTTTATCTATATATTAATATGTGAAGAGAAAACTTTGTACCCCTTTTTAAGTAAATTGCGCTCACGGAGGAGTGTGACATTTGGCATCGTTAAAGTTCATATGGAGAAGGAGTGCAGAAAGATAAAATTTATGTAATGCTGATAGAACTTATAGGTAATTTTCACCATTTTTTGACTGTGTCGCTTTTTCGGAGTTTGCTGATAGTTGGACACGTATGGCTATCAAATTGCACTACATCGATGTTGTCGCAGACTGCACTCGCTGGTTCCTGATTGTTCCTGGGTCTGGCCTCCCTTGAGGAGCTTATGCGGAGCGGATGATTTGTAATTGATTTAATCCCCCCGCAGTGAAATCCACTCCAAGTGAGAGTTTATTTGGATTATTCATAAAAAAACTTTTTGGAATGAAATACAAAATGAGGATGATTTAAATCTGTCAATGTCAAACACATATTAGTCTGTGGTCAAACAGTCGTACACAGTAGAGATTGTCTGTGCAGAAAAATAAAATTTATGCATAATATGTGTTACTAATACATTAAATTAAATAAAATAAATCATTCATTGTTTACGTTCATACTGAATGTCAAACACATAAAAGTCTGTGGTCAACAGTTGGACAACATTTATTTTTTTAACCGCCCGGGTTTTTTTGTTTCAATAAAAAATAACCTCAATAACGTTCAAACTTAAAAATTTAATGAATTACGGTCGAATTTCGACTGCTGGGCGACCTCTAGTATCAATTAAGATTCAATTATTAAATTTAATGAAAAATAACTTTTCCGCGCAAATAGAACAAGTCAATGGGATTGAATGTAGTACTAGGACAGAGGTTCCCATCCTGCGGTGCGCGTACCCTTTTGGGTACGCGAAGGACGTGTTGGGGGTACTCGAACTCAATGTCGGTAATGGAGGACACCAGAAAAAATAAAAGATTTAATAAGTTACAGAATTTTGTTCCTTGTGAGAAAAGCATTTGCGACTTATTCACATATTTGACGAAGCTCCAGATATGAGGTTATCTCTATCTTCATTTGAACACAATTTTATAAAACTGAGCTTCATGAGGCAAGCTCAAGGATCGCATTGAAGTTTTCTCCCACTTGAATAGTTGATTATTACGGCGTGTAAATTTTAGCTATTCTTTAAAGTTAATGCGAAATTATTAGAATACTGGTTTAAGGTTTTTGGCTATGATCTAATACTATTGCAGAAACGGAATGAAATGCAAAATCAAAAATAAGTCCTAAAAATGTTGTTAATTCGAGTCATCGGACACTTAAGCTTACATAAACAATTAATATTATTGTTAAAACCTTCTTTGGATAGGCGGATGGTTGGAGAAAGGAGGATATGACAGTAGGGAAAAACAGAATGGAATGCAAAATCGAAAATAAGTCCTGAAAATGTTATTAATTCGAGTCATTGGACTCTTAAGCTTACATAAACCCTTAATATAGTTGTTAAAACCTTCTTTGGATAGGCGGATGGTTGGAGAAGGGGGGATATGACTGTAGGGGGTACGCGTGCGAAGATAAAAAGAAGGATCAAGGGGTACGCAAGAGAAAAAAGTTTGGGAACCCATATATTAGGAGATCGGATTATTTGTTCACTTTTAAATTCACGAAGAAAATATATATAAATAGAAAAACAAAAAGGGAGTGAGCATGAAGTTTAAATTTTGTTTACCATTTGAGAAGAATCCTCTACCTGTCACGAGTTGAGCTTCCTTGTGGTTTTGTTTGTTACCAAAACTTAGGCTATCATGTGACTCCTGAGGAACAAGATGGGAATAATTTATATTCATTCAAGCTCATGTCAGGCTATAATTGAATGAATTCACCCTCTGACTGCGTATCCCACGGGTTGGAAGCAAGTCTATTTTTTGCTGCATCCTACTAATTTCAAAGGCTAATGCGTTTACTCAGTGCTTTCATAGCGTTGGATCATGTAGTGCACCGTACTGCAACCATCTTACTGTGATGTTTATAATCCAATATCCGCCTCCGGACATTGGGAATTCCTTTTGTCTAGTGGTTAGGATCTTCGGTTTTGAACTCAAAGGTTCCCAGTTCTATCCTCGTACTGCCACAGTGGTGACCCGGAAGAACACGCAATTACGTACTTTCAGTCTCACTACTAGATGGCAGCACCAAAAATTCCATCTACTTCTACATCCAACAGATGGCAGCAACTCAACTTACACCAATCTCTCCCAAATTCAAAGTCTATGACCATTTCATAGCACAAAGCCTGCGCACACACATAAATCTGCGCATATGCACGCAGCACATTTATCGCTTCCTTGATATTCAGATAATATCAAGGAAGAAAGGTTGCTCCTGTAGTGCACCGTACTGCCACCATTTTATTGTGATGTTTATAATCCAATATCCGCCTACGGACATTGGGAATTAATTTTGTCTAGTGGTTAAGATCTTCGGTTCGGAACCCAAAGGTCCCCAGTTCTATCCTCGTACTGCCACAGATCATATTATACTAATAAAGTTCTGCATCTAAATAACAACTTGCTTGGCTCAGCGGTGTTTGCATACGTTGAAACTAATGAGTGATTTTAAAAAATTACTCATTGTCTCATTTAGATTTAACATTAAAGCACTTGACATATTAAGGTACTCATTAGTAATAGCATTTTTTTAACCTCTATAAATCTTTTAATAGTTTTTGTGGTCTTTTTAAGCTATGCGTAATTTTTTGAAAAATCTCTTCACATAGTCATAATTAAGAGTAATTTGCTTACATACTTTTTTCCTGTGTTTCCTGGTAAAATAATGATTCAAATTTAACGTGGTGCTCCCTTTCTGCCTAACAAAGTATGCACTTCGTTTTATTTTTTTCACTTTATAGCTACTTTCGATACCGAAAATATTATATACAAAAGAGTAGGGATAGTTGAGCCAATTTTTAAATTTTCTTTTTAAATTTTTTTATAATTAGGAATTGAAGAATAGAATATTGTACAGTAAATTTTGGTATTTTGTCTTAGAAATTAAATGAGAAAATTAGCCATTTTCGTCCAATTTTATT
Organism: Araneus ventricosus; assembly: GCA_013235015.1. Taxonomy (NCBI): domain Eukaryota; kingdom Metazoa; phylum Arthropoda; class Arachnida; order Araneae; family Araneidae; genus Araneus; species Araneus ventricosus. Next base: position 14,892 of record BGPR01016109.1, read on the forward strand.
GCTTAATGAATATTTAATTTTTGTTTCACATTGTGGTTCAAGTATCCCCATGAGAGGGATACATGATCCATAGTGTAGAGATTCTCGAGTTATCTCTAAAAAAATATCTACGAAATACAATGTTATAAATTTTACTGCTTATTATTTTTTCAGAAATGCTTTGCTTCATGCTGAAGATAAAAATCAATCTTCCGAAACCAGTCGTGAAAAAAAAAAAAAAAAATAACAGCATGGTCATTTTTTTTGGTGATGTTTGGTGGTCGAAGAATCGTTTCAACTTCGTTTTCATCATTGACAGCAATGTCATAATTGGGTGGCCATTTAAATTTGAAATCTGCAACTCTTCGAGCAAATTTATGCTCAGCCCATCTTCAGAAATATTGAGAATTTGGCCAACAAATTGCTTTATGGTCTTCTTCCCTGTTCATTTTATCAGTAGCCAATCATCAGTAGCAAGTTATTTATTGATGAAATCATCACCACTTTCAGTGTTTCCATCTACTGACATTGTTGAACTTGTACTTTTAATTGAATAAGTGTCAGAATGTAAATCAGATGTATCGTAAGTCTTTCATATTTTTTTTTTTCGATTTTTAAGGAAAAAGTTTTGTTTTAACCTTTGGTAGTTTCCAAGAAAATTTAAATTGTGATCTTTGTTGCTTTTCATTTCTTCTTTTTCCTTTTCGTTACATTTTTAATAGCTCTTCATTTTTTTTTTCGGTAGTGGAAGTCAAACTAGCTGATTTAGCTCTTTTCCTATACCTTTTCAAAATGCGAAGCAAGTCTTTTAGATAAGGTTGCGCAACCTCTGGAGAAACAGTTGTTTCACTAGTTGAGATCCCAGGAATAAGAGAATTTACAGACATATGACCAGAAAAAGACAAATTAATTACAAAAAATAAAAATTCCCAGAATCTTTCATTAATATTAATAGTTTTTTAAAAGGAGTATAAAAATATTTCTAATTAATATATTAATGGTTTTTTAAATTTAATTTGCTATAACTGTTTAAATATTAGTTTTTTATTCTGATTAATTAGTTAGAATTTTTCTTCATAGATGGAGCTAGGTGCTAGCTTCTAAATTTTTGTTGCTTCCGGTATATTTGGCGTCGCCTGGATTACATCTACCTTTACATCTAGTACCTTTTGATTATTCTTTAAAGATTGTGCATTTTGATTTGTCAAAATGATTCTCATACTGATATTGGACAGGATTCAGGCCACAAAGGATATACTTTTGATTTATAATCTTACCCTTGACAGAAAATCTTGTCTAATTTTGGAATCTTTATGGTGAGTGGTCTTTGATAAAGTTTACCATTCGATTCCTTATTCATTTCTTCCTTTTCATTTCTTCCTTATTCTTTCCTGAACATTTTTTACTTTCGAAATTCATTTTTATGTGTTTTTAATATTATCGTTTCAAACTTCTGTTGATGCAATCACTTGAGGATGTTGCTTTTGTACGCTAAAAGATGTATTGTCATCGTTTTTGTCTAAATCTGCTGTTTATTATCTATGCTTTTTTTTTTCTTTTTATTTAATTTTAATTTTTGTTTAGTTTATCTATTTTTTGTTTCTGTATTATATTATAAATAGCTGCATTTGCGCCTTTATATATAATACTATGAATTTTTATTAATGTTTTATTAATTAATTTAATCAATTTATAAATTTGTCAATTTATAACTGACAAATTAATTACAATATTCGGCCGTAAGTTGACGTCTCCAAGGGGAGTAAAATCTGAAGAAATCTGGAAATTTTCAATAGACCCACTTGATTGCTCCGTACCTGACCTATCAATGACAAATGAGTTTTTTTTATAGTCTTATTTTTTTATGAAAGCCTGCTACTCAGATATATCTTAAAGATAGCAAATTTTGTAAAAATAAACTACTCAAATTTTCTAAATAACAGAGTTAATGAACACTAATTTCGGCATAGTTGAACCATGGCTTATGTATTCCCAGTATCAAAGTCACTAGTATCCCCACTAACACCAATTCCTTCTACCAAGCTATAACTAAATAAAAACCTGTAGATATTTAAACTATTTTAAACTTAAAATGTACTTGAAATTGTTATTATTTCAACTAGGAATATTACTACAGCTCAAAAACAAAATTTGAATTTTTTAAAAAATTCACACACTTTAATGCTTACTTCAGACAGTTAAAAAAGAACTATTGTTCATGGCACTTTCAAAATGGCACCAAATTACTTGATTTTTTAAAAATGTGTAGAACTTATATTTAACATGTGTAGAACTTATATTTAACATGTGTAGAATTTATATTTAACATGTGTAGAACTTATATTTAACATGTGTAGAACTTATATTTAACATGTGTAGAACTTATATTTAACATGTGTAGAACTATCTGTAGAAGAATCTTTTTACATGTGTAGAATGTGTTTAAATGCTGTCAACTGAAGAAAGAAGAATAAATCTGCTGTACACTGTAAAAAATTCCGGAAACTTTTAAGGTAAAAATTACTGTAGAATGGAGAATTTACAGTACCCGCAACTTTCGCAGTACATTTTACCGGAAAAGTCGACTACACTAGCGCCGCTTGCGGCCAGTTCAATGCGCGGGAACCATGAAGAACGAACTGTCATGATATGAAATAGGAGGATGAAAATACATGGTAAGTTCTTGTGTTTTTATACATTCTGTATTAATTTGTTTAATTTTGTGTACTATATCATTTATTTTATTAATTACCCTATTAAGGGTGATTTTTAAACGAAGGAAGTTGATTTAACATGTTTGAATCTCATATTAGGCTTCGTGTTACATTAGTATATAGCTTTTTTTGTTCTTTTCGTTTAATATTTTGTTTTTGCCTGCATTATTATATTCTACAGCTTTTTTAGGGAAAAATATATTTATTATTTACAAAGTATCGAAAGTAATTTATAGCAAGATATCAAATTTTATAATTAAAAGTTTTATGTTTTCAAACGAAATAATAAAATATATTGTTAAGTTGATTATTCCATCATAAAATTATTCCATTATTATTTCATATTATTATTTCCATTTATAAATGAAAAAATTTTCTTGGTATATCTTTAGGAACATTGTTTTGAGAATGAAAATTTAAATGTTAAATAAGTTCAAATACTCTGCCTGTATTCAGAATTCAAATGCTTTGTTTACATTTAGCAACCTTACTTTATTGAACTTTTTTTTTTCTGTTGTAAGCTTTAAATATGGAAATTTCTTTATATAAAATATCGGACACTAAGAATGTTTTTGAATACAAGTTTTAATGTTTTTGAGTTATTAAATAATTTTTTCAGATTATATATATATATAGGGTAAGATGCTCCAGTTTTGGCCACCTTAAGAGAAAATTTGAAATGGAAATTTTACAGTGGATGGCTGTTTAAAACATATTAAATCATACTTATACTATTCTTTAGCAAATTTTATTGGCTTTCTTCTAGTTATAAAATTTTTCTGAAGAATATTTTAGATGTTGAGTTATGAATTATTAAATAAATTAACCCAATTTGCACCAGTTTTGGCCACACTAATATTTTTAACAGACACTTTAATGAATTTTAAGTAAAAATAAATCCTTTTTATGCAATATATATTTTAGTACATTTTCTGTTATATGAAATGGGATTTTTTTGATGAATTTATAAAGATATGTAATAAAATTTACATAAGCTGATTTTAGCTGCAGATTTCAGTTTTAAAAAACAGGAATGCAGGAAACAATAATTCAATTTGGTTGATAAAATACAAACTATAATTTAATTTGGTTGATAAAATACAAGCTATGTATACTCGCATAATTTTTTTTTGATAAAATATGAAACAAAAAATGGGGAGAGGACTAAACTTACATTGCAAAAGCATAATTTTTTAAAAATATTACAAATCAAGAATTTGCATTATTATATTCACTAACAATATCCACAAATATGTATTTTTATAATTTTTAATTGCAACATTAATCAAATTCATCAGAATCATTTTTAAAATTAGAGCAATCCATGCATATAAAAGAATATTCCTCATCACTCGAGTCAGGTTCCTCAAGTTGAAATTTTCTAACATAAATGTGAGGTAAACATTCAAAATGGAGATGTTTTTGTCATTCCATTTTGAATGGCCTTTACTGCATTATCAACTTTAGATGGTGAGTAGCAAAATTTTTTTATGGAAATGCTACCTGCCTTCTTATTTTTAATTGGAGCCATTACTATGTAAAACGAAAACAAACAAAGCTATATTAGTTACTTTTCATTTTAGAAACAAAACTAAATCAGTTGCTTGTATTTTAGAAATAATAAATAAATTATTCATGCATTTAATTTTTTTACAAGTTGCATGTTTGAGAAAATTGAACCAATCAGATTGAAAATAGTAAAATAAGGATTGCTTAAAGTATTGGAATGCTTCTTATTAGTTAATTTGAAATTACTGGTTAATTATTGGAAAAACAAATCCAATGTGGCTAAAACTGGGGCATCTACCCTATATGTTCTTATTCAAACTGGTCCATAAAGATATTCATATTTTTAATACTGGTTATTAAATGAAAGAAAAAATATTGTAACTTTTTGCTAATAATTTTAGCATGTTTCTTTACTTTCCCCTACATTGTTAAAACTTTTAAAAAAATTATTTATTGTTTTAATCTATATATTTAAATTACTTATCAACTATCTTAGAATGGTGCGAGTTCCTATTAAGGAATTTTTGTTGATGCCTTTAATGTGTATATGATGCCTTAAACAGGGTGGCGACAGCACCGGGAAAACCGGGAAGTCAGGGAATTCTCAGGGAATATTCCTATTCTGGAAATCTCAGGGAAATCTCAGGAAATTCTTAAAAAAAAGTGTAAAATCAGGGAAAATTAAATTGGCCTCAAACTTGGTGAATCTGTTTCAGGGAAATTATGGAGAATTGAAGCAGACGCCGGTGTATTTTCCCCTTCAGTTTTTCCCTTTCCTTTGTTTTGAGTGTTAGGCTTATCCCCGTATTTTGATTGGCTGGCTATTTGAAAGGATGGGCGTGGTTACTGATTGGGATAGGGGATGTTATTTTTTTATTCTTTTCCATTTTCTTTGCTTTTTTTTCCAAAAGGAAGCATTCTAGCATATTTAGAAAAGAGGTGAAGTGAACAGCTATTCACTTATTTCGCAAGCTGTGTGATCTGCGCAAACGTTCTGTGCTGTGATCTGGCCACGTGGATTCTTTGCCCTGGATTAATTTTCAAGAAAAATATATCGTTGTTCATTATCGTCAAGCTTCATTAAAACCTAGGTAAGAGGTAATTATTCGTATTTTTAAATATTTTTTTTTTGTTTCGAAAATAATTCTATTGTCTTTTGAAGGATTTGGAATTCAAAAACTTATATCCATTTGCATCTGCTTAAATTTCTTATTAGAATGGACTATTTGAAAACAGGGTTTATTAATAAGCCATATCTTTAAAGAAATAAGTTTTATTTTTGCTTTTAATTTTAATTTCATTTTCTTTTTTTTAATCCCTTCTCGGTCGGTGTCGTATGTCATGAGAAGAAGAGAAAAATAATATCGTTGAAAGTGAATTCGTCTCTTCTTAAACGACTCTTATATTAAGCGATTTTTTTTTCTGAATATTGCTACTAGATGGAAATAAGATTTCCCACCTTGAATGGTAAATAATAATTTATTTTCTGTAATGTACAGTCAGCATGATATCTGTTAGAACTTATACTGAAAAACTAGTTATTATTTTTTTGCTATTTATTAACAAGTTTTTTTTTTTTTTGACAAAGTAAGCAATAAAGTAATCTCCAATAAATTATTTCAATGTGGTTTCTATGTTCTGATGGCCAAGACAGATTGTAAAGCTGTTTTCATAGTAAGGTTGTTAGTAAAAACCATTTCCAAAACTTCTTTTATGCATTTTTAATTATTCTTTTTATTTAGATATTTATCTTAATTGCCTAAAATCAATAGATTTGATACTTATAGTATCGGAAAATATTTTTTTAAAATTTAAAACTTGGGTGCATTGCTGGGAAAACGGGAGATCAGTGAGTCGGTTATCACATATTTGAACACTGGAAGCTCAAGCAAAAAACTGCTTACTGGCAAAATTTTTTTGCATTTTTCAAATTCAGGATAAAATATGTATTAATTTTCAACAATAAAAAAGATGCTTTTTTTGGATCGGAAATTCAAAAGAAAAGAAATTAGAAGGGGTTAACCTAAAGAAATTAAAATTGTGTTCACATGACTGAGAATTCAAAAACGTGGTAAGACTTAAGTTTGATGTGCGGTTTCCCGCCAAGTTGGCAAAAATCACGCCAACTATGAAATACTCGCCAAAAGTCCGCCATATTTTCATTAAAGGGTTGCAATAAAATAACTGACGTGCACCACATTTGGCGAGAAATCGCCAGATAAAAAATGAACTTTGGCGAACGCACATTAAACTTAAGTCTAGCCAAAAACGTATATCCATTTACATCTGTTTAGATTTCAAATTAATTTTGACTATATGCAAAAAAAGAACAATTCATAAGCAGTATAATAACAATAAAAAAAACCGTTATAGTTTTAGTCTATATAGTTTTTGATTTACTTTTTGTTTATCGATGTGTTTTTCTCTTTAGATACAAACAGCAGTGATGTCTAACTTCAAATGTTCTTTTCAAGATGAGTGGAAAAACAAGTTTAAATGGATCCGTGAATTGCCTGGAGACAGAAACCGTGCTTTCTGTCAATTATGTCAGTACACATTTAGTCTCAGCAATATGGGTCTAAGAGCTGTTACCAGCCATCAAAATGGAAAAAAGCATAAGCTAAAACAAAACAGTGCTGCATCATGTCAAAGTGTTGTTAGTTTGTTTTCTTGTACTGAACCAACAGAAAGTCAGGCAGTTCAAAATACAACTGATTCAACCCAATCAAATTTATCCTTGGATGTCAATACTGCATCAACTTCATCTATAGATTTTGAATCTCGTGAGATTAAAATTAGCAAAATGAATAATTTCCTGTTAAAAGAAACTGTAACAAAAGCAGAAATAAAATGGTGTTTACAAGCAGTTTATACGCACAAATCCTTAAGATGTGCAGAAAAAGATGTGCAATCTTTCCCAGACTTATTCCCAGATTCAGAAATTGCTAAAAGGATGCAATTAGGACGGGATAAGATGGCCTATATGATAGTGTATGGTATTGCACCATTTCTGAAACAAAATTTACTGGATGAAATTCTTGCTTCGGAACATTTTGTAGTGGGTTTTGATGAATCCATCAACAAAGTTTCACAGAAGCAACAGATGGACATAAATATTAGATTTTGGGATAGATGTGAAAATAGAGTAAAAACTTGGTATTTAACATCTGCTTTTCTAGGTCGGACTCGTGCTTCTGATCTGTTAGAAGCATTCACAGAAGCTACTAAGCCTTTAGATTTAAAAAGACTGGTTCAGCTTTCAATGGATGGACCAAACGTGAACAAAAAGCTTCTCAAAGATCTACAAGCACAAATTAAAGAACAACCCACTGACCCAGAAATCTTGAATATAGGATCTTGCGGATTACATGCTATCAATGTAGCATTTAAAGCAGGAGCTGTTGTAACTCAATGGAAAATACTAGAGTTCCACAGAGCTCTGTATTACTTATTTAATAAGTCTCCTGCGAGAAGAGCTCTTTACAGTTTTTATTCAGGTTCTTCACTATTCCCTAAAAAGTTTTGTGCTATTAGATGGCTTGAGAATTCTGATGTGGCTAACAGAGCTTTAGATATGCTTCCCCATCTTAAGAGCTATGTTGAAGCAGTTGAGAAGAACAAAGAAGCTCCTTGTAGCAACAGTTATAACCTTATTAAAGAAGCTATACAGGATAAATTACTACCTGCTAAACTTACCTTTTTTAGATCAGTTGCTTGCGAATTTGAAGGGTTTTTGCGAGAATACCAAACGGATGCCCCGTTAATTCCTTTTCTGTTTAGTGACTTATCTGTTTTGTTGCAGGGCTTGATGGAAAGATTTGTAGGAAAAGATGTGTTGGTGAAAAATAGCATCATGGAAATTGACTTAAATGATATTAAATCTCTTTGCACTGATAAGCAAATGGACTTGGGCATCTCTACTCTTTCTTGTATCAGGAAATCACAAGTCCCTGAAAAAGATGCTACTGCATTTCGAAAAGAATGTCGGCAGTTTTTATTGAAATGCGTGCAAAAGATGAGGGAATGTTCCCCACTGATTTATTCCTTGACAAAGGCTGTGTCATGCTTTGATCCGTCAATTGCATTGAAGGAAAAAATTTTTTCTAGGCGTTTAGTTTCATTGCTCCTAATTTTGACGGAAAAAAATTGGGTTGATGGAATAGTAGCTGATAGGGCTAAAAGGCAATTAATTGATGTTTGCTCTCGTCCTCATATTATACACTCTTTACAACAATATAAACGACAATATGAGAGTATTGACAAATTTTGGTTCAACTTGTTAACAACAGAAGGTGCCTGCAATGATGCTATTAAAGTTTTAAAAATTGTGATGGTATTATCCCATGGCAATGCTTCTGTTGAAAGAGGTTTTTCAATAAACAGTGATTGTTTGTGGGAAAACATGAAAGAAGACTCTCTAATTGCCAGAAGGAGAGTGTTTGACTACATCGCTTCAGTGGGTGGTCTCTCAAATATAGAAATCTCTAAAAAAATGATCCATTATGTGCACAACGCAAGAGCACGATATTCGGAAGCAAATGAAGCTCGCCGCAAAGAGCAGCAGCATAAAGCTACTTTGTTGAAAAGAAAAAAGGAGACAACACTTCAGCTGAAAGATCTGGAAGCCAAAAAACTTAAAATTCAACAGCAAGCTCAAAGACAGAAAGATGTTATCGACGAAGAAATATCAGCTCTGAAGATTTTACAAAACAACTTAACCTAATTTAAGCATAAATGTTTTTGCATTTCCCGCTTCCCACATTTAGTGTTTATGTTGTGATGCGAGATGCATGCATGTATATTCACTTTTATTTTTGAAATTAATGAATATTAAATCTTCTAAACCTTTGTGTGTATGTACCATTGAATGAAAGAATTCATTTTTTTTAATTTTATAGTTTTTAAGTAACCTTGTCAAAGTCACAAATTAAGCACACAAATTATTGGAAAAATGATATTGCAGATTCTTTTGAAAGTTTATAATTTGTATGTGGACTGACTGAAACGATATTTGAGATATTTTACTTTGTTGTAGAATGATTAACAATTTCACATACATTAATTTTGTTTTCCTTATTTAGAATTGTTTTATTCAAATTAGAACTGACACATTATTAATTGCAATATGTAAATTTTAATATCTATTAAACTAATATTAGGTGGGTGTTCGCTAAAAAAATTACTTTACTTTTTCTTTAGTTGGACACTTTTTTCTGTTACTGTCCTTTATATTCAACAAGAAATGACTGAAATTATGATTTTTACAGCTTAAATTCTCAAAATTTCAAATTGTAATGAATTTTGATATACATATATTGACCAGTGGCATGTTTTTTGGGTATACTTGGTATGCAGCACATACTCGACTGATCCGTCTTTGATTGTTTGACTGTAAGTTTGCATTTTTAAATTTGGGCTACATTTTTTTTTGTCCGACTCACCACTGATATTCACTATTATTTGTCTGTTTGTTTTTGAAGCATTGTTTTAACTGTACAATGTTGAGACTGTATATAAATAGTTAACATTTTGTAAATGTGCACCATTTTCTTTAAAAGTACTTAATCATTTTATGGTAAATGTTCTTTTATTATTATTTCAGAATATTTAATCTTTCAAAGGATATAGGTTTTACTCGCATGCATTTCAAATAACAAGGTTTACAGGTTTAATTGAAAATCGTCGTATTCAGGGAAATTTTATGCTATTTACTCTGGAAATCAGGGAATTCTCAGGGAACTTTTCTCTCAAGTTCCTGTAGCCACCCTGTTAAATAAAGCATAAAATGTAACTACCTTGCATCTATTTGATTTTTTTATTGTTTATTTTACAGACTGGAACGCTTCAAAAATGTTTACTTGTGAAAAATTTAGTATAACATTAAATACACTGAAGGATTATGTAGATAATTTTTTTCTATTTAGCAATGAAAACAAATTTGAAATAATTTGGGATCTCATGCTATTGGTGGTGAAAGTTTTATAGTAGAAAATTTCTGTAGATATTGTGACATAACAAAGAATATGTTCATACAAAAACCATATTGTATAGGTGATTTCAGAACACCTGAAAGTTATCACTTAATTGTGGAACATAAACTTGATAATGTTATTGTTGATGGTATAAAATGCAAAAGCATTTTTAATGATTAAGTATTTTCACATTTTCTGTCCATGCCTAGGACATGACCTTTTTGAAGGTGTTGTAGCAAATTATTTCTTTTTATTCGTTGAGCATTTTGTAAAAATAAAAAAAACATTTTACTTTCTAAGAACTCAATTCTTTTTCAGTCATCAAACAATATTTTTAACATAAAAATAAAGACTGTACTTATAATTTATTTTAGATTTCTACTACTCGTGCTGAGGCATTAAAAATGGACTTGCCTGTAACTCCTGTATAATAGTTTGTGGTAAGTTATATTTTCTGTAAAATTTTTGAACTGTATGTAATTTTAAAAATGGAACAAGAATACATTTTGTGTGTTATACCTCTTTGTTTTACTAAATCTAGCTACACCTCTACATACATATTGCTAAGTTTAGGGTCAGGTGGGGTGAAGTGGTCATACATCAAATAAAATTCTATAACTTTGTGATGAATATTGGTATGAATGTAATTTTTTTATTTTAGCTTTGAATAGTTAAGAACTAAGTTTAACATTTAAAATTATATTAAAAGCAACACTTTAGTAGGAGAAAACACCCATTTTTTGTTTGTTTATGTAGCAGTTTGAAGTTGGAATACCTAATTTAACTTTTCTCCTACATTTTGTTTAATTAAGTTTGCATTAAATTGACTCTGCAGAAAGCTTCATACAGATCTTAAGAATACTTCCTCATTAACAGATAAGCTGAATTAATTACAGATATTATTTTATAGTAATTTAAGTAAGATGGGGTAAAGTGGTCATAGGGATAGGCTTAACATGCATCACTGTTTTAAAAATTTCTTAAGCTTAATTTATTAGACAGGTGTTAAATATTAATTAAAGATATATTACAGATTATAATTAAAGATTTGAAACTGGGTAACCCCAGTTTTTGTACCAAAAGCATCACATAACGCATATAAGAAATCAGCCAATTGCAAAAAAGGATGTACTCAAAGGTCGATCAGTTTTTTTTCTCTCGAAACTAAATAATTGAATGAGTATAAATCATTAAAGATTTTTAAAATTATTACATTTTTAATTAAATTATTTCAAGAAGTATAATATGTTTGTTTGCATTTTGTAATTGTATAAGTATTAAAAATTTATTAGTAAATATAATGCTAAAATTACTTTGCTGATTTAAAAGCATTAGTGACTTTCTATTACTTTTGACTTTGAAGTATGTGTGTAACATGTTCGCGCATATTAATGGGGAAAAGTCACTATTTTAACCTCTAGTTATTTTTTCAATTTATTATAGAATATGCTTCACTTTTGGAATATTTTATCTGCCAATTAAGTGTTGCTTTGATAATTTCTTGCAATGCTCAATTTTATTACAGTTTTAAGAATTGAGCAAAGCAAGTTTTTCATATATATTTTTAAATTAATTTCTGGGCTTGTTTCTTTTTCTGCCTTTTAGTATTTCAGCATTGTATTCAAGTGTTGATATTCTATCACATTTTGGGAAAAAATAGCCAAGTCAATATACAAAGCTAATTGTAGCCTTTTAATGTTAAAATGGGAATAAAATATAGATTTTACCCATGACCGAACTTTAAAATGTATTTTACCTACAGTAATACAAAGTGACTTGGTCTCTTTTGACAGTACACCCACAATATGTTTGCTTGATTTCTGTGTAATTTTCTGGATTCCTCAACTGCTGTAGAGATAAAATAATTTAATAAATTGTGCATTATTATATTTCTAGGTGGTTTGTGAGCATTAATTCGAGCGAGGAGCTGAAACAACCCAGACTAAAGGAAGAAGGCCTCTATTGAAAAATTTTTAATGTAATACTGTGCAAAATGTAATGTACAGTGGTAGCAGTGGTCCTATAATTTCAAATAGAACTAATCTAAAATGTATTAAAATATCTTTTGCAACTTTTCTCTTCAGTATAAAATGATAAACAAAATGGTAAAGGGAATTACAAAGAACAATAACAATAATTTTGTTTCTTAATAACCACAGAAGTTTAAAAATGGGATATTAAAAAATCTCTTTTTTGTGTGTGTTATTTTAAATATTAAAAATAAATACTAAAATTATATTTAAAAATTTCTACCATTAGTCGAACAGTCCATGAATTTCTTTCCAAAAAGAATGTTTTCAAACTGACTTTTCATATAAAATATCCTTTTAAAGGTAAAATAACACTTTTTAATAATCTGAAAATTGCATCTAGGTGGGGAAAAAATGTTGCCAAATTGACAGTTTCTTAAAGTTTAATAATATTTAAAATGTTTGTCCATTTTTATGGATATTCAATTCTTTAGTGTTGTAGTATAAAATTTAAGCTTTAGTTTGAATTTGGGTTAATATACTCAATTGATAGCTCTTTTATTTACCCTGGAAAAAGAGCCTTTGAAAAATAGCTTTAACATAATCAGAATGAAATAGAAGCTTTTTTTAAAAAAAATCTCCACCTGGTAAAGTTATTGGTGTTTTGCAAGATCCTTTGGTAACAGATATTTTAAGTAAGAAAATATAAATATTTATTAAAATTTATAGTTATCACAGTTAAAAAATTGTTTCTAATTTTTTATTGAAAATTCCTATATTTTTCTGTACTTGTCCTGCTATTATTGTATTTAGACTGCAAATTGTGTTGTAATTTTACAATTTTTGTGTCTTGAATGTACATTTTTATGACTGTGTCATTGTATATTTTAACTATATCTTCTTTAACTATCACAGTATTTTGTACCTGTGTCATTGTTTTTTTTAATTTGCTTTGTTTTGTACTATTGCTAATTTTGTCATATTACTATTTGTAAATAGAAAAATAAAATGTTTTTGTTACATTTTGATTTGTTATTTCGTTGCTAAAAATATCCCAACCTAAAGCTCTTTTAAAAATTACATATTACTATAAAATTTACTGTGAGGGAAGTCGGGGAATTTTATCGATCTGGAAACATCGGGGAAATTAATAGTTATTTGTTTCTTGAGTTATTGTCTATAAATTAGTATCTTATATCTAGCATTATTTGTAACAGTAAATGGAATTTAAAAAACTTATATTCATTTATAAAAGCATAAGTTTTTGATTAGAGCGATTAATCTATGATTTGTTAAAGAATAAAGATTTGAAGTAATATTTTGGCAGTTACTCTTGTTTAAATCTTGGCTAAAATATATATTGGGTACGTATTTCGTATTTATTTATTTTTCTTTTCAATTCAAATTTATAATTTTCTATTATTTGGGTACGTATAATTATACTATTTTTATATTTATGCTGCAACATGTTATTCTGGTACCCATACAAAGAGCACTAATTAGTTATTGAACTGTTTTAAAGTTTTGAGCAAAGATCACAATAACCTGTACTGTTAATATAATTTAACTTGTGTTGCAAAGAGTAGTTTTAATGTTTCTTAGAATTCTTAAGCAGTTTTAGAAGCAAAGTATTTTGTTGAAATTTCCAGTATTTTTTACATATAAAAAATGTAATATACTGTTTTAATAGTTTTTTTTAGGAAGTTCATTCCATTTTTTAAAAATTAAATTTCATAAATACATTTGATTTTTTTTTCATATTAAATAATTGGTAAAAGTGTTTAATAATATATATTGTACGCATACAGTGATTCTGAGAAGGGAGAAATCCAGAAAAGTAATATAATTAGTAGCCGTAAATCAGGGAAATGTTGTAAGTTTAGTCAGGGAAATTTTTTTCACAGTTTCTGTAGCCACCCTGTTTCAGTAAATGTTACTATAATATTTACTGGATTTCAGTAAAATGTTACTGTAATATTTACTGGATTTCAGTAAAATGTTACTGTAATATTTACTGGATTTCAGTAAATGTTACTGTAAAGTAGACTGGTTAAGTATATATTAATGTAAAATTTACACTTAAAAATGCTGTATGCTATGCAGTAGAAACCTATAATTGTAGTAAAAGTTCCTGTAAAAATAGCAATACATATTACCTTAGAATTTGTGATAAAATTTACTGTAAATCGGTTAATGTTACTGTAGAATTTACAGTACAATTTAATTTTTTTCTACTGTAAAATTTTACGGTAAAAATTGAATTTTACAGTAAAAAGTACTGGCACCCTGATTGCCAGTACTTTTTACTGTAAATTTACAGTAATTTTTTTTACAGTGTAGGGAAAAAAGGGGTGGCTCAAGTATCCCGTATGATCAAGTATCCCTACTCTCCCCTATTTCGAAAATGAAACATGAATTCAGCTTGCTCCACTGAAAACGCGTTTTTGAAATCTAAGAATGCTTGATTTTTGTGTAGTTTTGAGCCCAATACAAGTTTTCAATTGGCACAGGTTTTTAATCGGATTGTAAAATCAAAATTATTATGAAATTTAGCTAAATGTGAAATGAACACTGTTTATTCGAAAATTCTATAAAGTATATTAAAAAATGCGATTTTATCCTTTTCTTTTATCGTCCAAATGATAGTGTGAGATATTTTGATGCATTGAAAAAAATGAAATCTTTTAAAATTAAATTTGCTCGTGTTCCAGAATTTTTTTTTATCTTCCCTCGCCGCCCCTAAAGATGTAAAGATTTACACGAGTTGGCGAAAACCATACCATTTAAAATTTCTATAGATATAAAGAGGAAGTGTAGTATTCTGTCTAAAGCATCCCTCCGAAATAATCCTGTAAATAACAGCAACAAGAAAAATTCACGGACCTCCTTGACGCCTCAAGTAATCTATAGGAACTCCAGATGAATGAAAAAAATATGTAAAAAATAACAAATATTTATTAAGTTTAAATTTTGAATTAATAGATTCTTTACTTTTCAAAGCTAGAATACCAACTATTTTTAAAAAGAGCTTCTTTTCATTGGTTGACTATTTCTCTTCCGGCTGTCACACAGAACGAAGTTAAAGTAAAATTAAAGTCACAAATTATATTTTCGTTATAATTGTAGTTTCGTCAAGTCAAGTCGTCAAGTTTCAATCTATCCTATTAAAACTCGAACGTCAACAGACGCATGTATGTATGTATGTCCTTCTATCTTCTCACGAACCACTGAATCCTGAAACTAGCCGTAAATACCAAAAGATGGAAAATAATCCAAGGAATCCATTTCGACTAGTTAAATTCCGAAATTGTAATTAGTTAAAAAGATATTAATTAAAAACGTCAAAATGAATGAATTGGCGTGCTGCCATCTATTGGCAGCATGGTGAATTCAATCACGGCGGATTCTTTTTTTCACCCTATTATTAGTTTTCGCATCCGGTGTCGGATTTTTTTATTTATTTAAAGGAAGTTGGTATTTCTTTTTGAGCGATCTTCTGTGTTTGTATTTATTAACAATGGGAAAAATTCGTTTTCATGCTCTCTTTCTTTCTTTTTTTGTATTAAAGTGTTTAACTTCATAACGTTTGTTAGGGAAAGTAAGTGACAATATTTGTTGATTGTAGAGAAAAACGGAGGGGGGGGGGCATATGAAAATATATGGATCCCAAGGTCTCACGTGACCTCACTTCTCTCCGCCCGGGAAAATCCTATTATTCGTGATACCCGTGCAACGCCGGGCCACATAACTAGTATTGAATTAAAAACTAATTCCTTCGGAACAGAACTACATCCAATTAGCGAAACATTATTAAATTGTGAAAATAATTTTAAGGGTGATTGCTTTCTGTGTCCATATATGTGCAGCTGAGCATTCCTTTTTTAATCGATAGGTTGCTTAACCCATTCGAGACGGCTCACTGTTTTGGAGACCATCCCCAGAAGCCGAAATGTGTTTTTGCTTTATATTGACCATTTTTAGTAAAAAAACATATTTGCATTAGAAATCAGTCACTTCCTAACTCACTTCGTACAAATAAGATGATAGAGCACTATGTGTGCAGGTCGCTCCTCAGAATAGTTTGACGTGAGAACGTGTTTCCGCTCGTTACAGTGATAGTCGGTCGAACTTTCTTGTAGGACAAAATACCGTCAGATTTGAATCGCTAATAACTACGAGACTAATAATGCGAAAAGAATGGTTGACCCCACAACGGATATATCATATCTCTAAGAGTTTGTCGCACAGTATTTGTGTGCCCTTGGCTCACTCATTTTAGTAAGGTGACCAACTTTAACTCGAACACCCGCTGCAACAAAACGAGGACATAAATAAACTGAAGCTAAAAAATGTAATAAATAAAAGAAACATTTAATTCATTACAACAAAATAATACAGAATACACATGATATCATAAATGCATAAAAAATACATTTGTAGCATAATTTGTTGTGCACTTTTTGAGGAAGGACAGAACTTATAAAAGGAGGACTGTTGGTCACCTCAATTTTAGGGACTGAATTGAAACCAATAGCAATTTTATGTTTACACACTTCTAAGATAATTTTTATTTTAAAAAAGTCTTATCCCGACGACTGTTTTTTCCATACTGGCTAATAATTGCAAATCAGTATCGTTGCACACACGCCGCCTTTTTGACTCGGCAATTCATTGCACGCACGGTGTGCTACCCGCCTTTTTGACTCGGCAATGC
>BGPR01016110.1:0-35314 GCA_013235015.1 Araneus ventricosus
CCTGACACTTCGTTCCAGTTGTATTGCTGTCGACCAACTAGCAGGACAAATTAGAAAATGAGTTTTCTCTAAAGATTTCTTTATCAAAGCGTAAAATTTAGCATCACCATTCCTGGACAATTTATTTCTGAGATACAAGGTCCTTACACGGAGGAGAGCGAAAAGCAATATACAGTACCATGAGGCGTTACACAGACTTGTTTTTTTTTTGGGAGGGGAGGGGTTCGAAGCAAAAAGGAAGAACAAAAAAATACTAATCCTACTGTCGTGAAAAGCGACCTAAGACGAAATGCATAGGAGAAAAAGATTAAGGGATAAGTCGGTAAAAAAAAAGCTCATTGGGAGTTACTCCAGATTGGTAAGTCTCTTTTCCTTTATTTATTTAATCTCCGAATACCGGCAGATGTTAAATCCGTTTACGTAATATCACGTACAGGAGCGCGTATTGCGCAATAACCCTTTCGATTTTTAAAAAGATAATTAGCTTTGATATTCAATCTGGGATTTCTTTATGATCACTTAAAAGAGTTTTATTATTCTTCTTGAGTAGAATATTTTTCAGTTTCATCGGCTATTTTTATATGCTTATATTTTTACAATTTATATATTTACGGTAAAAATTCGGCTACAGATCATACTTTTTTTATCATCAATGTTAAATTCAAATCTTCATAATATGTTTCGTAAATACGTTACGGAAGATACAGAAGTATTCTTGAAAATTATATTTAATGCACATTTCAAAATGGCAAATACAAATTATTTGGCCGAAAAAATCTTAAAAAAAAGGCTTTGGCGGCCCCCCCCCCCTTTTTCCTGTCACACTCAACTAACTGGACTTTTCAGGTATCCGGAAATCGGCGTTTCCCGAGCATGCCGGTTAGTTAAGCTTTTACTGTATTAAACACTGTGTTATTATAACAGCATTCATAAAAGAGTAAGAACATTTTGCAAGCAGACAAATAGAAGTAGATTTATTCGGAAAATTATATGTATACAGTGAAACCTCTTCGAACGGCCACCCCTGCATAGCGGCCACCCCTCTTAACGACCAATTTTTCGTGGCACAGATTTTTCAGCCCATATACCTAATGTTAAAATAATCCCTAGCAACGGCCACCCCAACCCCTCTGAACGGCCGCCGGGTGGGTTCGCCCATCACATTTAACAAACGCATCGGTTAGAGATTTACCTTTTAAACTGAAAAACGAACTCGAAAAAATGGTTTTTTCCCAGAGAAGGGTAAAAACTTAAAACAGTCACAAATTGTATCTATTTTTCAAAAAATGTAAACAATTATTAAATAAAGTACTATTTTCTCTTCAGATAAGTCTCAAACTTCATTTTAAATAAGAAATACGTGTCAGACTTGTTTATATTATGTATTATAGTGATTATCTTTCAATTGTAACGAAAACCTTTCATTGCAGCCACCCCCTCTGAGCGGCCAATTTTTCTTGGAACGGAGGGTGGCCGCTCAGAGAGGTTTCACTGTATGTAATGATTTCCACTTTTTCATCTCTAAATAATTCTTTCTAAAGCCACTTCATTTTTAATTACTTATACTCCAATCCTAGATACCCACACTTCTACTTTAACTTCCAGAGTCATGAGATCTTAGGGGAATCCCCTTCTACCCAGGGGTATTTAATGCTCTTGCACTCGATGACACATGGCCAGCGCCGTTCGAGAATATGATCATGGATTGGAGATTTTAACTATCATTTAATATGGAAAAGTAAATGAATTGCCTTTAAAATGAAATGATGTTCCTGAAATACAGAACAGCTTGGTTTAATCCACCGTGGAATTCTTTTAAAAAATGCCTCTACACATCCTAATAAATTGATGACATTATATATAACAAAAAATGTGTGTGAAAAATAGTGGGAAAATGAAATACAGAAGAAAACACAAGAATAAAAAAAGTGAGAAAAAATACACTTAAAGTGGTCCATCTTTAAACCTTTGTTTACTTTGCTCATAACAGATTTGCATTCATTCAACGTCCACACATTCTTATTTAAATTAATTCGACACCTCAGTATTCAGATAAGGCTAAAATACTTTAATCCTACACAAAACGGCAATGCATGCAATCAGTCATCACTTTTTCACAAGTGGCAACACTGATCCCATTACAAAACACTTTACTTAAGTGAACAATTTTGAGCCTCAAGATGGCCCACCACAATCAGCATGCGTATGATTTAAACGAAAATAGTTTTTATTCCACAGAATGGCAAGATTATAAGGTTATGAAAGGGTACGATTTTTATTGGAATGTATGCTGCAATTCCTTTTATATATTTCACTTTTTCAGAGTACTATTTAAATTCATCCACTTTTATTATTTGTTTTCACCATATGAAATTCATTTAGCTTCCGATCATTTCCAGTTATAATTATAGATGCTGTCATGTGATGAGTAAAAGTAAATTCATGAAAAATATGGAAGAAAAACCACATAATACTGAAGCAGTATTAAATGCATGTATCTGACGTTGACAATACATTCTGAAAAATGATGAAAAACTCCAATATTCACACAAAAAGTTATAACCTACAAGCTAAGCAATCCCAAAGTATAATACAGTGAAACATTTGTATAGTGATTAACCTGCCTATAATGAAATTTTCTTCGGTCCTGGCAGAATTCCTATTTACTCGATGTATTTTCAATGTGCCTCAAATGATAAATACTTTTTGGATGCACCTGTCTACAACGATAATTTTACCTTTATAGATCCACTTAACACGTCCAATTTGTGTCGGACAAATTATTAGCAGCAAAATGCAGGAGGAATTGATTAGTAGCTGCAAGTGCAGTGACAATATCATTTGAACATTGTACATGTACCTACTGCAGACCATCGCTAATGTTCGACACATCTGCGATTTGAGGGGGAAGTGCTAAGCAAAAGTGTCAGACAAGCCATTAGCAATACTCTTGCTTTGCAGAAGGTACATGTGCAGTGCCCAACTGTTATCACTGCATTTCAAGCTGCTTATTGCTTCTCTGGTATTTTGACTTTAGTGATTTGTCCGACACAGCTGCAGCAGGCCTTAGAAAACTGGTACAATACCGTTTTTTCACCCTTGAAAAATGACACCATATGGTCCAGAATGTGGATAGCAGCAGAATGGGGAAAGGGGCTAAAAACAAGAGCCTGTTGTAACTGTGGAATCGGGGCTAGTGATTCGAATGTTCGTTGCCACTATTTTCACATGCTATTGAACATGTTCATTCGCAATTAAAACAGCTGAACTCCATGGATGGTCTCAAGCATATGTGTATACAAGTATCCTTTGCTTCAACAAGAAAGCAAACAAAATTAACAGATTATCTTCAATCATATTATTATGAAAAAAATTATGCTTACATCTCCCTCTTATGCATACTTTTATTGATATTAAATTCTTTTATCAAAATTCTCTCTTTGAAATTCTTAACCCTTTCGGGATGGACGGACGCCCGCTGAAGGAGATGTGTCCACAGGACGGTAGCATGCACGCACCAACCGTGCCCACCGGCCGAAGCATTTTCTCCCGCTAAACCTAACACGCATCATATTTCGTGAAAAGTGCGCATTATATAATAATGTATAAAAAGTGCCCTTTACATAGAAATGAAGCCATTTTTAAATATGTGATAAAAGATATCATATTCTATTCATTATAAAAAAGTTATATTAAAATACTTGATTTTTAATAATAAAAAATATATAGTGTATTTCACTATAATTGAAAGTACCTAAATATACACTATATTATTGATACAAAATATGAAAACATAGGAAATAATAAATATTTACATTTAATATTATAAAATACTTCAAGAAAATTGTAATAATTAACACTTCAAAGCCTTATGAAAAATTTTCTATTTTAGTATTTCACTGATATGACGGAATTGGAACCGATATATTATAGTACTATCCTCTTCTAATTCAGAATCTCAATATTAAGAACTATCCGAAGAACTTTATAATTTATTTTCTTGTCATTATAAACGGAAAAACCCATAAAAGAATCATTTATAAATTTACATATTTCCACCTTGGAAAGATAACGAGTTCTTTTAGCCAAAACCGCACAAATGAAACCGAGAGGCATAAAACCCTCGACAGAATATCCCCCATAAAATCCCAACCCAAGCGAGAGGAGAAACTATAAACAACCACTCCAAAATGAGTTAAAGAGCTCTTAAACACATGCTTCTATTTACACTCGTCGGCACGTATTTCTGTTTATACTCTCAAAAATCAAATAATTCTAATAGAATGATTCACAGACACGTGGCCGACTGCAATGTGACCTCGGAGAGAGAAATACAAATGTACGGGACCAATCATTTGAAAGAAACATGGAATAGTAACACCATCCGATACAAAACAATTTGTTCCAAAGGCCCACGCATATATGTGGCACTCGGCCCACCGAGCCTATTCCTCCATAATGCACACATGCGCCGCTCGTCCCTGAGGGGAATCTAGTGCAAATGCACATATGCAGCACTCGTCCTGAAGGGGTTTAAAATGTTTATAAAGTACAATTTTATATCAGTGAGAATCACTAAGTGCAATGAAATTAGTTATTACATTAGTAAATGCACACTACATAAACATAGGATGTGAAATTGCTCAACCTGTCTATAACAAAAAATTTTTTAGGTCCCTACAATATCGCTATAGACAGGTTTTACTGTAGATATAAATTCAAGTGTGATGATGAAAGTTCCAGGAGAAACCCACCTCACTGTTATGAATGACATTCTTGATGCAACCATCGAATCCTTTCCTGGTGTGGGCGAAATTCCATTTGTAGGACGACAGCACAGGGTGCTTCACGCCTCCTAACTGCAGAGGGCCGTTCACATTCAGGAATTCGTTGAACGGCTTGATGGCCGAGGTGCCCTCGCAAGAGCTGCGATCGGCCACCGGAGGATCCAGATCTCGATTCACAGCAGTCTGACAATTGTCCACCATCATTCGCACGATCTAAAGTAGATAAAAAAAAATGGCAAATTAAACATATTTTTGTACCAGTAAACTCAGCAACGAACCAAGATCATGTGTCGGAGGCACCAAAGTTACATATTCTTTCAACCAAAGCCAGGTGCAAAAAGTGTTGGGAATCAACAACTTTTACCCTCACAGAGTTTGAAATGAATTCCCTTTTGCAACTTCATTTGCAGTACAAATAAAAAAGTTGAAAGCTTCATTATAGTTATTGCTAACAGTCACTACATTTATCTCTAAGTGATGGAAAAGAGAGAAACTCAGTTAAAGATAATTTAAATATCATGTTGCAGCATTTAATGAAAGAATTCATCTTAATACATATAAAAGTCATCGTGAGTATGCATGTTATACATCTCCTCCTAAACCACTGGACCGATTTCAACCAAATTTTACACACTTATTATTCAAGACAAGAGGAAGATACTTGTGAACTTTCCGAAGTTCAAGAGTTAATTAAACAGGCAGCTAATTAGAAATAACCGACACCATTTTTCCGCAGTAACTTCGGAGCAATTTGTCCCACAAAAAAGACATTTTTATACCACGTTAAAGTTCAAATTTTTACCTTTTCAATTATACCAATTTTATATCCGTGTAATATTTCCTTCAACTTTTCTTATTTTTTAAAAATTTAATACATAGTTAATTACATGCAGATGATTTTGAAATAAAGCTAATTTATAGATACTTCATTGCTGGTGTGACTTGCAACTACTCTACCTTAATTAGCTTTTCAGTGACATGTTACAGTTTCATTTCTGTACTATGTTTCTCTAATGTTAATAATTTTTTTCAAAATTAATTTTATATACAATATGTAACAATTTTTTTTAATATTCAAGAATAAGAATACATATGAAGAACTGTTGTTAGAATACATTAACAGAATTCTATAAGAATACTAAAAGAAAAGTTTAAACAGCAGAAGATTAACACTTTGTATCTGGAACAACTATTGATTTTGTTTAATTTCTCTCATATTTATCTGATAAAAAATTGTTATTTAATTAACTGTCTATTTAATTAATCAGCGAGAAAATTAGTTGTATATTTGACTTAATTGTTTATAGAATCCTTTGGTTCAATTGGTATTCTCATTTAAAAATGTTTCAGACAAAAAATGGTTTTGTGTGCAATAATTTGATCCCGCGGGTATTTCAGCTAGTTACATATTAAAATACTATTCTAAATATAAACAGTTCACAACAATGCATAAATGTATTCTTACCTCAATAATGTGCAAGATGGTGAAACTTCACCATTTTTTTAAAAAAATAAAATCTTAATGAACATTCGCTCAAAAATATTCTATGTCATTTTATGAATTCAGAATTAAATATAAATTACCGCTCGATCCCAGTACACATCCAGTTTATGCCAACCACCATCACTTAGGCTTGACTTGACTTTGATAACGATTTCTGTCGTTCCAGATCCAAAGTCAAGAAGCAAACGAGGTTTGCCATTCTGCAACTCCAGCGAGAAGAAATCTTGAACAACCGTTTCGCCCGGATCAGCTTCAGACATTGGTCCATCGTACAAAAGCAAACCATTTGGACTCTGAGTCATGAATTCAATGTGAAAGTGAGAGGTTTCGCACTGTTGCAGCGGTGGGAACCAGGCAAAACCATCACCTCTGAAGTGGCGAGTGGTTTTCTGGCACTGAGGTCCACTGAAACCTTCTCTACAGGTGCAACTAAACAAAGAAAACAAAAATCATAAATTATCTAAAAAGCATCGGGAAGAATTTGTGCATCAAATAAAGAATTTTTTCCCAATGATTATAAATTTGGAATACCCCCCCCCCCCCCACAACATTAAGGGCATGGCGGATTTAAAAATAGGAAAATATGACAAAAATATAAAATTTCTTTTTCACATGTTATCACCAAACTATACGGTCATTTAAAATAGCCTGAAAAATGCACTGTTAACGCTTTCAGTCCAAAGCATAGAATTATGCACTCTAAAATTTGGGAAATGTACTCATTTTGAGCCTAAGATGAAAGTTCAAAAAGAAAGAAAATAAAATTAAGAAAGGCGGAAGGAAGAAAGCAGAAACGGAACATTAAAAAAAAAATTAATATTTTTTTTAAAAAACAGCTGAAATAAAATATTTTAACATATTTAAAAATAATAAGAATAAAATTACACTTGTAATTTCACTTAAATTATGCTACAATTAATTTTTATTTCGACTTTTTTTGCTGAATGAAGTGAAGTTCAAAAAGGCAATTTTTGAGTAGATAAAATCGATAGTATGGCCACTTAGTGGTAAGAATAAAAAATATAGTTGAAAAGCGGAAAATACGAAGAATTTAATGATGTCCATTTGGTATCGGAGGCAGGTTTAGATGCCGAACAAAAATATAATGAAAATGATGATTCCAAATGGCATCACTGGGACTGAAAGGGTCATATAAAATGAATAAATGGATTCAAGAAGAGTAAGTATATTTTTAATGACTTTTTCTCAAAACGATGATTTTAAAGATTTATAACAATTTGAAATTCCAAATGTGTCTTGCATAAAATTTACAATAAGGACCCCTGTTATATATTAAAATAAGTTTGAGTATGCATTTTAGGTTTGAACTACTGTTATATGGTTAAAAGTAAACTTTGGTTCAGAAAAACAACAAAAATTCTAATGAAAATTCAGAATGTATGCACAAAAATGTTTAAAGAAAATTAACTTTTAAGTGAAATTGCAAAATAATACGCAGTTTTGTTCCAAATGTATTTTTACACAATAATGAATGTTTTAGTGAAAAAATTCAAAATTTTTAAAAATTAGAGTTTAAAATTTTTTTCAAGATGTATTTAGCTTAAAAGAGTTTATATATATATAAAGATATTTGATGCATTTATATTCTAATGCATATTTTTCATAACTCTAAATCAACAAATTGCTAAGATTGTCCAATAGAGTCAACTGTCCTCTTAAATAAATTTCATTGGATATATTTTCACAATTTCTCTTATTTTTGCTACACATGTTGGAATATGAATGAACAATATTTTCAGAAAAAACAGCTAAACAATGTTATATATATTTTATAAATTAGTAGGTCTTTGCTCGGGGTTATATTATAACATGAGGAAATAGCCCAAATTTTAGCTGACCATTTTAATTGTTGAAATTTCAAAATTTGGTATTGCCTTTAAGATTTATTTCTAAGTACTAATTTTTATATTTTGATTCTTGTAATGACTATAGCTCTGTTTTCATTTATTAGTATTCATATATTATTTGGCTTTATATTAATTATTTATATTATGGTTAAATTAAGCTTTTTTGCAAAAAATTTACAAAATTGATCTTTGTTTTATGTTAGAACATTATGTTTTCAACTCTAATTAACTTTAGATATAATTATATATATATATATAGAAAGAAATCTTAACTTACTTGATAACACCAAATTTATCTGAGCAAATTCCATCATTGTAGCAGGGTTTCGGTCTTGCCTTGCAGGTCTCAATGGCAGAAAAGTCCCGAGCTCCACAAGTGCACTCGGCCTGCACTTCCGCATGAACTCCGACGAGAGAAGTCCGGTTGGCATTCACAGTGGCCGGGCGATCGCCGTACACTCGAAGGTAATTCGTGCAGCTGTCTTCACATTTATCTTCGTAAAGGCACTCGTCAATGTTGACCATTGTTATGTTTATACCAACAATGGATTCGATCTACAAAGGAAAACAGTTTGAATAAGCAAACATTTCATGAAAAACATTACTAGGAAATTAATATAATTCAAAATATTAAAATATAATGTATATTTTTAAAATAATATAAATTACTAGCAGTACGTGCATGGTGTTGCCTGTGGAATCAGGACTTCAACAAAATTTTTTTTAAACCCGCCCACAATGGCATGAAAAAGTTCCAAAAAGAAAACAAAAGATACACGTTATTGATTTTCCTGCTTATTTTTCTTTGCGATAATGACATTTGAACTGTAGAAAATACAGAGCATGTTAATCCGAAGCAATATTAAAAAATTGCAACGTGAAAATGATTATATAAAGCAAATAAAATATGCGAGACATAAACAAGTTAAGACACTGCCGAAAATTATAATCGAAGTCATTCAGTTGAAGGTTATGATGTCACCTGCGCTCTGCACCGTCTGCCAATCAAATTGCCAGCAACGTTCTGGAAAAGTGTCGCGGGAGGGAGCTCAGTATATAAAAATATCTTTCAACTGACCAGGAAAAAATTAATTAAAAAAAAATGGGAAAAGATATTTTAACCGTTCTTGTTTTAAATATGACAGAATAGTTCCAGATATAAGCTGAAAAAAAATTGAAAACAATAGTGTTATTAAAATGTTGGATGCAGCAAATTTAAAAACAAAAATTAAATTTCGGTGGCAAAACTGACTTTTTAAAAAAATTTGTCAAAATTCAGTAAATTATGTCTGAAGCTCAAAGCAAACTTCATTAGAACGAAAATTGTTTGTTCTATCTGATGGTGCCTTGATTGTTTTTCAATGATCATTAGAAAAGATACTACAGCCGTAAACGCGCCAAAAATGACCCAAAACATTACATAAAACAATTTCTAGATTGAATTTTAAAATTCCGGCTTTGAGTCACCTTCATGACTACCTGTGTGCCAAATTTCATGGCTGTGAGTGCAATACATTCGTCTGGACATGGCACACACGCAAACATTTCCTTTTATAAGTATAGAAAATAAATAAATAATTTCACTGTTCATTGTGGCAATCAGTATTAATCCAATGCCTGCAAACATCATGAGATCCGTTTAATCGGACCTTTCTAAACCATTTATAAAAATCTAAAAACACTAAACAAAACCTCTGTGAATCAGTTTTCAGAGAATTTTACAATATGCTTCTTCTGCCTCTCAATATGACATTAAGCACACAAATATATTGCAGAAAATACACAATTTTCTGTTAATTATATATAAATATATATGCAAATGCATTATATATTGTTTTCTTTGAACTTGGGTCTAAAAAAGACGAATATGTAACATAAGATAAGAAGAATTACAATAAAATATGAATTCTAGAAGATATAAAATATTTAAAAATGAGTTACATACAAAAGCAAGCACATAAAAAAAGTTATAATAAAATCTTTCAAAGCTTGACAAAAACAATCTTCCTTCAGAAATTGCAAACAATTTTCAATTGCTTTAAAAACAATAAGCATAATGTTTTACAGAAGGCATGGATTCGTTGGGAAAAAAAAAGAGTGAAAATGAACATCTTCACCTCTCACATATTTAAACAACAGAATCATTTATGAAAGGAAATTTTCATTATTTTAAACCACTTTGCTTAACTTTTCAGGTGTTGACACACCTGAAGAAAACTCTGATGAGTTTTTATTTTGTTCAATTACATACAGTTGCTCGAGATGATTAGGAATGAAGATCTTTCTAGTGCTGTGAAAATAAGCATTTGCTAGAGCTATTTCATGCAATCTTAACAATATTTATGCATTTCAATAAGGCAATCACTGCACAAAAAAGCTTACATTCTTCCGATGCAGAGCAATCAAGCCATCCAATTTAGATGCTTTGTAATAGGGAGATCCATGTGCAGAAAATCTGATGTCAGTGATAGGAGGATGGTCTTGGTGTTTCAGAACAGTAAAGATATCCACATTCTCCTTCTTTACCTTTAGAAGCTTGGCAAGGATGTCTCGAAATTTGTTGTATTTACTTTCGATTTGAACTTTACTTTTCCAATCCCATATACGAATAAAGTCTTCATCAGAGTGCCCTTTGAAAAGAGAGGAACATGAATTATTCAAGTTGGTTATGAAGTAAAATTACAATAAAATTCAAATTTCAGTTCATCACAAGAAGTTAAATATTCATAAAATTAATTTAATCCCTTCCCACAAGATTCAATCATGGAATGTATAGCATGAAAACCAATGACGAACTATACTCATCATTTTACCAGAAGGGGTTAAAATGCCAGTTAAACATACCACATGTCATCATCTGGCTGGAAAGTTATTACAGTGTAACTTGGCTAATATAAGTGTTTTGAATTTGAAATTGTTGGTACACTTAAATTTTTTTCTAGTCCATCGAATTTTCTATCAGCACACATATATGTTAAAATAATGTCTTCGATTTTTTTAAAAATCAAAACTAAAAATTGTAAAAAACTGTTTTCATTTCTGAATTGTTTTTAGTAGTTATATACACCCATAACTTGTGTCCACCAAA
The DNA here is from genome assembly GCA_013235015.1 of Araneus ventricosus. NCBI lineage: Eukaryota > Metazoa > Arthropoda > Arachnida > Araneae > Araneidae > Araneus > Araneus ventricosus. The sequence continues at coordinate 11,248 of BGPR01016110.1, forward strand.
TCTGTTTTATTTTGCATGGTTATTTTGAAGTTTTGCAGTACAATTGTGTATTCAAAGTGCTGCAAAATATTTATTATTTAATGCATTATCATCAAAATTGGCAAATATTAAAAATAATTGCCATGTTTAGCTTAAAAATTGTCCTTTACTCTTGTTGTATTCATTTTTGGAACAAGTTTTTCTTAGTAATTCAAACATTTGGATAAATAAAATCTTTATTATGGTCCTGGCCAATTTCAAACGAGTGAAGTTCCGTTGTACAAGGTGCATTCGAAAAGTTCAGTGAATGGTCCATAGTAGAATAACCGTGCTGGTTCGGATGCTGCCCTCACGCAGACGCATTGAGAGAGATGGAAACTAGTGCCCCCTAGCATCCAAATCACGACAGTTAAGCGGAAGTGTGCACTACGACCAATTTAACAAGTCAGTTTGAGAAGGTGCGTCACTGCGAAATGGAGCAACGCCTGAACATCAAATTTTGCTTCAAATTAGGCAGAATGGCGACGGAGACACACGAAATGTTAGTGAAAGTGTACGGTGTGGACGCAGTAAGTAAAAAGCGTGTTTGAGTGGTTTAAACGCTTTAGAGACGGAAAGGAAGATGTCAAAGATGAGCCGCGTTCCGGTCGACCACCAACAAGCACAACTCCAGACAACATCGAACGAGTGCGATGGATGCTTGCGGATGATCGACGGCTGTCTTTGAGAATGATAGCAGAAGACTTGAAGATAAGCCTAGACAGTATGAGCAACATTATTCACGGACATTTGCATAAGAAAAAGGTCTACGCTTTTCCGACATTACTCAGATCCAGCAACGTGTGACAACGGTGCTTCGAGCGATACCGAAAGAAGAGTTTGCTGACAGTTTCCAGCAGCTGTACAACCGATGTCAAAAGTGTATTGTAACTAATGGTGATTACTTTGAATGCTAGTAAAGGTATTTTGTTTGTATACATTGTTTCCTTTATTTTATGAGACCATTCACCGAACTTTTCGAACACGCCTTGTATTAATAAGTTCATAACTTACAATATCAAAAAGATTTTTATCTATAATAAACTATTTTATTACAAGCAAAAATGAGTAAAAATACTAAAAGTTAAATAATTCTTCCATCCAAACAAACTGACCTGCTATTCTAATTGATCCGGAACTGAAAACAGCTTCCTCGGGTATCTCCTTAACGGTTACATAAACAATGGCAGTTACTTCCTCACTTCTCTTTTGGTCTACCACGGTGAAATGAAGAGTGTACTTCCCTCCACTAACCATATCCTTCATGAATATTTCGCCAGTTTCAACATCCAATTCAAAATTTGGATGCTCGTTGTTATCTTTCCAATAGAACACCTTGTCTGGAAGATCCCAGTCATCCGCATCCTCAACGTGAACTCTTCCAATCAAAATGGGCCTTGTTGGTTTGGCTGCACCTAAAATAGCAAGAAAATAAAATAAATCTAGAGAAATGAAACAACTGCTTGGCAAGCAGGAATTGTATGTTTGTATAAATAAAATAACCATTGTTTAAAAAATGGTTAGTTAGAATAAAAGTCTTTAAATATCCGATAACATAACAATGTTGAAAATACGGGTGTCAGCTATTCTCTGCATAGTCTATTAAGAAGAAAAGCAAATTTCTACAGAATGAAAAGTTGCATCCCTTGCCCCCTCTTCATTTCCTTCACCACAAAGTAATATACAATAAAAGCCATTTAGATAAAACACAATGTTGTCTTATAATAATGCAAGTTTAAAAAAGAACATTTTCTTAAATACAATATACCTGCAGTTTCTTGAATGCATTCTTCATGCAAAAATGGCATGATATAAATTAGTTACTGTCGATAAATGATCAATTTCCAGTTTGAATTTACCATTGCAACATAAATCGGAAACTGCACGGAAAACATTTCATTGTACAATAGATATCTTAAATCTAATTAAATTGCCCCAAAATCCAAACTGGCAATAGAAAAAAATTGTAAATAATTAATGAAATTATAAAAATCGGGTCTAATGAAAATTGAATATACTGCATTGCTATAAAAATATACACATACAGATGGGAAATAAAGAAAAGGCAATGTATTAACCAGAAAAACTTTAAAAATGCTTTCTATGAAAAATTTTTTCACACAAATAAAATGCCTTTTTTTTTAAAAAAATTTCAATTTAGCATACTGAATAGATACTTCCATATTGCATAACTGACCTGATACCCCTTTAAACCTTATTTCCCAACGGTACTTAAAAGTACTACTTTAATGACGCTCATATCTTCATAATTTGACCGGTTTTTCTGACAGTATTCACATGAACACGAGGAATGTAGTTCCAACAGCTAACAGTAGATGGCAGATGAAGACAAAAATTAATTTTTTAAAATTATTAAATTATTTTATTTAATTAAAAAAAGATTTTTCATCTTTCCTGGGGTTATTCTATATTAGAACTTATCTAATGATGCCAAAATAAAATTGAAAATTTGCTGGTAAGTTAATTCAGTAAACAAAGGGTTAAGCCCCAGCCCGTACGGGTTACAAATTAGCTTATATTTCTGCTTCTCAGTTAACTGTATGCTGTAAATGCCAGAATGAACGAATTCTCTTGTTTCTGGAATCGCAACAGATCTATTTTTCTCACCAGATGGTAGATATCATCCATTTTTGAGTTATAGTCAGCATTCAATCCAAAGTTACAAAATTTTGTCCAGTCTTCAAGGATACACAGTACATTTTTGAAGACATATTAATTATTTTGAACTTTTTTTCTTTTCAACTTCGTCATTTTTAAGCCAAAAATTTCCTATATTTTTCCAATGCTCAAAAACATTATCTAATAAGTGTTTTACAAGAAAGGGTGCAAGGCAACTAATCATATTTTAAAGCAAATTTTAATATATAAATACTACAGCATAAAATAAGTTGTACCTGTATAATTATAAACAAAAATGTCTTTTTCTCCTGGACGCATTACATTATCATTTTCATCTCCAATTATAACAGTGAGTGTGTTTGTGCTGGTGAGAGAAGGCACGCCACTATCGGCAATCACTATGGGCACATGGTATTCTTTTTGTTGTTCTCGATCAAATTTTACTTGAGTCCAAACGACGGCAGAACCCTTTCCATTATCACCATCTGAGAAACAATAATAATGTTAACATTTTAGATCCTGCACTGCAATTAAAAAAACATTCACACTTTTTTTTCCAGCATTAAAAAAAAAAGATGAAAATAATAATTTTGACAACTTTACAACTAGAAAACTATTAAAAAATGCATCAGAATTAGTGACTCAAAATCTGCTAAGATGTTTTTCTTTTAAACGATTTTGATTAAAAATTAATACTGTAGAATACACATTGCAAACCCCCACTCCAAAAATGTCTTCCAATTTCTTATCCGATTTAATTTAATCCATTAACACCCAAATTCATTTAAAGCATAGATTTAAATAAATTTATATCAAATTATGTTTAAAACACCAAGATTAAGACAACTGCAAAATAAAATTAAATTCGGAAAAAAAAATTCTCTCTTTTTTTTAAAGAAAAAATATTTAAAAAATTGGTAGAAATTCCTTTTTTAAAAACTATTTTTGCATAAATAGTAAAGACTTTTAATATATAGCAAAATGTCAAAAAATTAAAATTCTTTTTTAATTCCTTGCGCGACTTCAAAAATAAATCAAATGAAAAATCAAAAAATTTCAAAATGACGACAGTTTGACTTCAAAATCTAGGTAACTAGTGGTATATTCCCATTGCAAACTGTTTAGGAGTTTCAGAATACCTGTTGCCTTTATAGGAAATGCAAAAAAGAAAGAATGGAATGCATTCGGTACAGCCATAAAATTGTAACTGACTTCAAATGAAGATGCTAGGCATTAATGGTTTAAAAGAATACCGAAACAATTTAATACCTTTATCAAAAACTACTCTAAAGGAATCCTTGATTGTTTTATCAGCATTCGGATCCAACTGAAACTTGAACCATGGTTTTTTCTCAGGAGCCAGGTCAGGGTCGTCTGCAAAGAGTTCGATCACTTTCACAGGTGGGTCTGTATTTTCCATGACAACTGGGCGATAGTCCTCTCGGAAATGAGGAGGATTATCATTCACGTCAATTACATCTACTAGTAAAGTAGCAGTAGCTGTTCTCGTTGGAGTACCTGCAAATAGAAAATATGCTTAATCTCTACTAATAATAAAGGAAAATGTGTGTGTGCAGACTGCTGGACCTAGAAGCTACGAAATTTGGCACAAACATACTTTGGAGGGTGGGAATGTGCACCTCAGAGTCCTTTTTTTGAAATTTTAATTAGAATTTTAATTAATTAAAAATTAAGCGAAATTTTGGCGTTTTTCCTTAATAACTTCCGAAAATATTACAGCACAAATATCACTTTTGAAAGTGCAAAAATTTATAATTCCAATTATATGAATTACGTTGCCGTACAATGTTTTCTCAATTTTAATAAATTTAAAAAAAATATTTTTTGGCATAATTTACAGCAACACTTTTCATTGTTGCAATGCAGCTCAATCCGCTTTTATTGTGTAAAGAAATATTTAATTGTATGTTTCTCTTTCATGGTTGTAATCCAGGTTGAAATCCTAAGACATTTTGCTTTCATGTTTTATTTCATCAAAATTTTTGCGAAATCTGTAAACCAAGCTCTCAGAGATATTACCTTGCTTACAGTAAGAAATATATCCATTAAGCTGAATGTTTATGGTGCTATGTTTTCATTCTTTTCTCAGGATGTTTTAATCCAGCTAACATGCCGCAGGCTATAAAATGTGCCACATGATTTTAATGTTGAAATCAAATGCATATTTTGCAAGAGGAATAAGAAAGTGAAGATAGTGCCAACAACATGGAAATAGAGGTTACGTGACATGGTGAGTTATTTGACTCCATTAGGAACATTTATGTCAACAATGAACAGAAGAGGTGCAAGGTCACTAATAGAACATGGGTTAAATATCTACCACAATCTGAAGTTTAAAATTACATTGACAAGAGAACCATGAATATAAAATGACGCAAGATTCAATTGAAATCAGATTCCCAGCGAACTAGCTGGTCACCGAAAGTGGCTAGTATCACAATAAAAACTTCATATAATGTGGTGGGCATTTAAAACACTAATGTGATAAAAACAGCAGTATCATCACATCTTTATATTAAAACAAAAATCATCATAACATTTTCAAAACAAAGTTCATGTATTAAATATCAAAAACAGAGCAATACTCAGTATTCATCGCAAATTACAACATATTTTATTATAAAGCAATTGATAAAGACATAGGAATTTTTACCGTCATCTGTTGCAAGAATTTTAATATCATGGCGGTTCACGGTCTCTCGATCCAAGGGTCTTTGGATGGTCACCACACCCTGCTGGTCAATTTTAAATTGCCTTCTCCGATCAGATGTTCTGTCAATTGAATATCTAAAGGGGTGGGGAACATATTACAATTCAATAAAAGAGTTTTCACAAAAAATAATTTTAAACATTTGCAAAATACAGAAAAGTGCAGTTTTTTTTACAAATTGATGATTATCAAATCATTTGCAAAGGTTAAGATTTTGAAAGCACGACTAAGCAAGCAGAAAGTACAATATTTGCAATATATGCTTAGAAATAGTGGGTATATACATGCAAAGGCACAAAACATCCAGTTACTTAAGCCTTTTGAATCTAAAGAGACACATTTCTACCATTATGTTCTGTAAGTGCTAGAAATACATATAGAAAGGGTTAACCCTCAAAGGTACAGGGTGGCATATAAAATGTGCCACACAAGGAAAAAGTGCCAATGCAACCGTTATTAATTAGCTAATTGGCCATGCTTCCTCCTCTAACCTACCAGCCAACCCCTCCAAACACATGGAAACATCGGTGCGGGCAATTAAAAAAAAACACACACACATGGAATCCTGGGACAAAGGTGGTGAGGCAGTCAGTCTCTCTTTACACATCAGTTATTTAGCCGAGATCTGTTTTGATGCACACAGTACGCTGCCCTTATGTTTCACCTAAAAAAGAACCAAATCATGCCTCCCCAACGCATTTATAAAACGAAGACTGTAAAAGTTCGAAAAATCAAGGAAATTTTGGCGATTCACAAATGAAAAGGAAAACCCCTCAGCCGAGAAGAAAATTTTTTAAGACCCCTCATAAAAATATTTTGCGAAAACTTTTACCATTTCCCAAAAACTGTGATTATGCGTACAATGAATTTTTCCAGCTAATAATTATCCAACAGATTTTCTGCGAGATTGCCATTCTATGTATAATTGATTCATTCATGAAGTAAACAAATTTGTATGTTAGGAGAAATAGACCGTTAAGCTTCGAAAGGATCAATAAGCAAAACGAGAGAAAGAACGAGGGTTGAAATGATGGCATTCTTTATCTCTTGGGAGCAAAAGGATGTCAAAACTAAATATTCAGGAACCTACCTTATAGTACTAAATGTGAAAAACTAAGGCACTTAGACGTAAAGAAGAATAATTAATGAAAAACAAGGTAGCATACCGAGTGTGCGGCCGTTCCTTATTGTTATAGGTAAATATCCGTGCCACTAAGGGTTAAAAACCGGGTTTCTGAAAAATGCTCTGTATATTTTTCCCTTCCATGTCTCTTTCTCAATCCACATCTTGCTTACACGAGTAGAAATGCTGGCAAGTGCGCTTCAAGACGTGTGAAGATTGTCTAATAATTGGACATGTGTAAATATTATTTTAAAGATTAGATTTATTGGAAGTGCCACTTCTTCATATGGAAAAAACTGAATGTTTGAGTGCAAGATTAAAACTAGATTGGAGTGTACACTGCATAATCAAAAACTTACTGTCGATTTTTAAAAATATTCACAGACAATGTGCGCTACTCGTCAATTCACAATTCCATCTCCAATAATCAGGACTGAACAGTGTTACTAGTAAATGATAATGTTTTGTACAGACCAGCTCGAGGCACTTTTGCATTATCCTATTCACATGCTCACAGACTGGATTCAGGGAGATGCAAAAATTCTGAAGTTGAATTTTTGGACAGTTACAATATTATACGCATATACTTTGCATACAAGAAAGTAAACACATTTCAAGTTTGCACAGCTAATTAGCAACAAAAAGCAATATGCATTATCTCAATAAGGAAGACCTTTTCTCTTGACCATGAGGAGTTACAACAAGATAAAAACAAAATTCACAGAAACATCTTTTTATGGGTTACTAATGCGTATTATCTGAAACCGATATAAATATCAGATTTTTTTTAATGATTACAATGCCTAATGAACTTAACTGTATGAAAACAGAGATTAGCTCTGTACTTTAATAATTTATGTATTTCTTCAATTCAAACAATGTAAGGTTTCAAAGTTAAAATACTTACTTAACAGTAGATTTTCCAGCCTGGTCAGGATCTCGAGCATGGAACTTTTTCACGACATACCCAACTGTCACATTCTCTTGCACGCTGGCTTTCAGTATGGGATCCGTAAACTCCGGAGGATTGTCGTTTATATCTATCAGCCTAATGAAAACTTTTGAGTAATCGATGTGATATGTGTTTGATGTCTCACCACCATGATCACTAACTTGGATGGTGATGTTAAATCCATATCTTTGCATTGGATCTTCATAATCCAGAGGCTAATTAAAAGGAGAGAATTTATTCAGACAATTTGAACAATATTTTGACTTTAATATTTTTCCTTTACATTTTCATAACTAAAAAACTCTAAATAATATTTCATTAACCTCAAACGATTAATTACTGTTACCATTTTCTTTATATTACATGTTTTGTAATTGATTGTCTATTTATATTATCTATGTTTTAAGAGTTTGTTTTTCAGGAATGGCAACGTTGTTTTAGTAGAGTAGAAAAATGTCCTTAGAATTTGAGTTTAAATCTTCAACTTTGTATTCTTCATGTAATAAAAACAGCATTTAAAGTCGGTAAATTGGAGATTTCTTATTTAGAGTACGAATGAAGAATTTATTTTAGTTTTTAGAGTAATAATTTAGAGAGAGTTTTAAACACAATTTGAAAAGATCTTTCAAGAATTTTAGTTCCATTAAATCATATCTCAAAGCTATAAGAAAGGTCACAAAAGGCCAAAAAAATGAATTGTTGAAGAAAATACAGATCTAGCATGGCAAAGTTTACTAAATTAGAATCGGAGGTATTGCAGAATATTATCTTGTTTATAACACTGGAGAATACGAAATACTTATGCCAAATTATTCATATATATGAAATTTAAAAATTGATCAAACCAAATCAGAAATCTGGAAAGTTGAATAGAAATATAGCTTCATAGTCAATATAAAGTGAAAGAATTACAAAGCTTCAAAAGTTTTGTAGTCAAACCCTTATTTTGTAATATGTTAAATAACCGTATACAAATTTAAAGAAGCTCCTTTTTAATTTCGAACTCTAATAAAATTAACACAAATTTTTCAAGGGAAAAAATATAGATATCATTTACACTTTACCACTTAAGCTGACTTTTACTCCATTGAAATTTTTTTTCAAATTCATTATTACCTATGTTTTCTAATTTTGAAGCTTTCTATATGGTATAAATAAATCTACAGTTACATGTCAATTTGATGCAGTCATTATGAACCATAGACACTTAAAAAGTTAAAATTTGCAGTTGTTATTATGGCATTATTTCTCTTATTGCACCTATTTATACAAGATTAAGCACCACTCATTTATAGAACACGTCTGGATTGCATCAGTGATATATTGAAAAGTGATAATAAAATACCAAACTGTGTTAATATAGACATTTTTAATATGAATAACAATATTTCTGTTCACATAAAAGTTTTTTTTATCTACAATATGTGTGCTTTTGTACATGCGCCAAAACGATGCGTGTCCGTACAGATAGACATATGAGAAATCTCCATAAACTAGTGTTATGCACCAAAAAGCAGAAAAAAATTTTTTAATTGAAAATATGGAGGTCAAAATAAAATCATAAAAGCATGGAGCACTGACAAAAGTAAGTAAATTGGAATTATCATATTTAGAATATATTTTTTATTTTTTAGCAATGAGTGGGAATTTCCTCCCATATGATCTTCATTGTGGCAAAATTTCCTTATAGTGCTGTTTTCGGCACTTTGTGCTTTTAGAGTCCGGTTTCGAACTCCATATTTTTGATTAAAAAAAGTTATTTTCCCACTTTTCAGGACATCAATTAAGGCATATTTTTTTTATTATTTTATTTCTTACTTTCGATGCTTTAATATATTTCATAATTCATTATTATTAAGCACATCAGAAATATGAAGGAACCTTGTATTGAGTTCTTTCTAATATTCACTACAAGATTCTGCCTCAAATATGCAATCAAAATTAATCGATTATTTGGTGACAATATTCTGGAAATTCAATAAAATATCGTAATGTCATCAGAAACACACAACTGCACAGAATTTCAGAACCCAAGTACATTAGAAAGTGAGTGAAAAATCCATAAAAAATTCCATCTTTACTAACATGAAACAAGTAAAATGAAATAAAAGTATGTGATATAAAGTTACATTATTTACAACTTAAGTACTTTTGAAGGCCCTTTTTAAAAAAATTTGAGTATTGACTAAATTTAATTTCGTGGGAGTTCATAATAAATGTATAGATTACCTTTGCAATTTTAAGTGATCCAGTTCCATCTGAATTAGTAACCATCGTGAACTTATCAGCACCAAATGTATTGTTTATCACTTTGTAGCTGAAACGGTTAGTTTCCAACAAATCTTCGTCTTTCACAGACACTACTAGAATGGGAAGTTCTGGAATATCATCTCCTTCAGTTTCGTCCACCTGAACGTACCACTCCTTCTTGGTGAAAACTGGAGGCATGTCGTTAATGTCCTTCACTTTTATAGTTGCAGTACCAGTACCTTTAAAAAGACAATGGCCATTACAACAATCCATCAATCAATAGAAATCAATGGATTTTATTTTATTCAGAAATTTACAATGCATTCTCTCCATAAAATGATGATTTACAAAAAACGATAAAAATTTCATTTTTATTCCAAACTAGAAGATTTGCGCCCATCTAAGACGGGCTTTTGGCTTGCCAACAGTATCTCAGATCTGATTGTCACAGATTTATTGACGAAAGTTGTAGTAGAAAATCTCATTCACACTGGCAAAGTGCTTAAGAAATTTAAAAAAAAAAGCATGAAAAACAGAAATGATGAATCAATTGACACTAACTTTCGTTTAGCAAAATATATAAATACTAGAAAATCACCCGCCATGGTATGACGGCCGCAAATTCCCTCTTCATTCAAGAAATTTGACATGTTTAAACAGATATATATATATGCGAGACAAATGTTTAACATTGATTGAAAACAAATAAAATAAACAAATGTTTTATGACAAGAAATACATATTTTTTATTTACATATTTCTTTATTCAAAAAACCTCTTGGTCTAAAAATATATAGAAAATCTAGTAGATATAATCTAGATAGACTCTTCTATGCCTGTCAAACGTTGCCAAAAAATATTATCAAATTATATCATCACAATTGCAATAAATAACGAGATGCGTTGTGGCATCCAAACTATATCAAGCGCATGATATACCACTGACATAATTTACTACTTTCTATTAAAAAACGGAAATTAATTTGAAATATATGATTAATATAATTTAAATTTCTTGGGAACTATTGCTCATAGCGAGATAAATTTTATATCAATCGATAGAAAATTTTATTTCACTATTTTAGAGCTATTAAATTTGAAATTAGAATGACAATTACTCTTTTAAATTTAAAATTACTGAAATTTAGGTTCTCTAACAATGAAATCATGCTGCTTAACGTTTTGCAATGCTATGGCTCAAATTTTATTGTTGGCGATGTCAGAGCATTACCGAGAGATCTGGACTATTATATTAGTAATTGAATTCCAAAAATTACGTACAAAAAAGAAAGAACCTTTTTAACGGAAACTAAAGTAACGGAACTAAAGTAAAGATCTCCGAGAAGTGGAAAAATAAATTGATTCTAGTATAACTGCTATTTGATCTTAACGGAGTTCTGCATTGATGAATCAACATAAAATAAAAATAAAAAAATAAAATAAAAACTGCTAAACTCAGCAAAAAAACTAATAACTAGGGTAGTGTATGCTAATTTGTAGATAGACCATCTGAATCTCTTCAATTCTGACAAACAATCTACGGACACTTTTACACAACGCAATGAGCCTGCTGGGAGTTTTTGCGATTCAAATATACAAAGATTAACTGATAACATTAAATGCGATTATTTTGCTTTTATAATTTATATAATCATTCTGTACAACAACTAAATGTTTTGAACTATGTAAATGCAACAAACGCTTTAAAAAACAATAAGTAACATTGAAAAAATATAAGTATGTTTATAATTTCTTACAAATGTCATATACTTTCTTTTTAAGTCTCTAATACAGATATTTTCCTGTATTTAATTTCAATTGTATCACTTTTCTGCAAGATTTTAACCCTCAAAGGCCCAGTGTTGCCTTTAAGCAACATACCCAATTTTGTCTTCTAAAATCTCGAGAATAGGACCGAAGCTCTAATGCCTGTTATTGCCAATAGGATACATACCGAAATTTTTATTAAATCAATTTACAACATATAGATGGCAGCCTGAGTGCTAATAAGAAAATAAATGGATGTTTTTCACTTGAGTCCGCATCTTTTTAGCTCTGGTTGCATGCTTGAGAATACCATATTTTATTTTACAATGTTGAAGGAAATTCCTTATCCGTATTATTATTTTTTAGAATTCATCGCTGTTTGACGTTATAGAATTTTATCAAGGAACTTTTTTTTTCTGAAACAAAAAGCCCAGTGTTGTTGATGGATAACAAGCAGTTTTTTGGCCATAAGCCATACTTAAAACAAAATAGGATTTTTTAAAGTATTTTTTCCATGTTTTATTCAAGAAATGAAAGTCAAAAAATATTTTAAAATCAATTTTTTTAAAATTCGGGCTTTTAAGGGTTAAGTTAGATGCTTTGTGAGTGCAAATGAATTGACAAGATACATCATTTTTTTAACCCTCTATAAAACGTTTTTGAGAAACTCGGTAATTATTTCTAGCCACATGCACTAATTTGATTCTTTACATCGGATCTATTCATTTCAGCAAAAATATATATTTGTCACGTGATATTCCATCAAAAAGCTTTTAAAAAATGGCTGCATCATATAATTTTGGAAAGTCTTTTCTTCTATTTAGTTTAGTTATATTAATGCCCCGTTTTGAAGCAACACGAGAATTATTTTGGGACGGAACTCGTAATTTTGAACCACGGTCAGATGTGGATGCCACCCAAGTTGGAACCCCCTCTCCAAAATTCTGCACCAGATCAGAGAGAGGACGTTTGGCTCCCTACTTTCTTCTATTTATTTCATAAGTATACATTTCATGAATTTTTAACTCTAATTCCTAAAATTAGGATTAAAGTTAACTTTTAATGTTGATACTTAGCAATGAAGAGTAGTGAATTCCATTGAAACACTGAATCTCAATATAATCCTGTAGTCCTGAATGAAATTCACATGGGCAATGAAATAAATAGACCCAAAACAAAACACAATAGCAGTTTAACACACAAGCAGTTGTTAGAGCAGATTACCTTGCAGGCCCCCTCCATCGGTAGCGACCACTTTTATAGTGTACTCCGATATCGCTTCCCGGTCCAGGCAGCAGACGGCCGTGCTGATGACGCCGGTATCTTGATCAATAGCAAAAATCAACTCGTGATTTTCATTCACTTGGTTCTGCTCGATTGTATACTTCAGCTTTGCATTGGTGCCTTCATTGGGGTCATCGTAATCTGTAGCAGTCATGGTCATCACAGTCATTCCTTTAAAAAAAAGAAAACGTTTCACGTAATTTATTAAAAAACAATAACAGCATCTATTCTCTGCAGTTCTTGTAAAGTCAGCCCCTTCCCGGCTGGCTTTGCCCTGGCTAAGACAATAGAAAATTTTACACTGTACAGCTGGCCGTTCCCGAATTATGGCTTTTGTTAACTTTCCTAACCACTAGATATTAACACTTCACTGCTTTTGTTAACTTTCCTAACCACTAGATGTTAACACTACACTGCTTTTTTTAATTGCAGGTTCAAAGAGCCAAGAGCTCCAAAATCTATTTGTTTCTAGTTTTTTTTGTATAAAAATTCACAGACAGCAGTTGCTGATTTTTTAAAAATCTGATTGCTTATTATTATAGCTCGTGCACAGACTTATGATAATATCGAAGAAAGCTGGACAATTAAGAGAAAAAAAAAAATTTTAATAAAAAAAACCCAGATTGTGGTGTTGAAACAAGAGCTCATGAATGTCACCTGGTGGCGCTGCGCGATGTTTCCAGGTTTCTATATTATATCGCAACTCACTCTCTCATGATGTCTTCTTGTTGATTTTTGTTCTGTGCTTGTGTTGGTCTCTCATGTGTACGTCAGTAAATCTGTATGTTGTGTACGATTGTAGTATGCCTAAAATGTTGCTTACCTCCATACTTTTTCAACCCAACCGCCGCCACAGCGCATAAATTCATGATAAAATGAGCATGGAAGGGTTAACTCTACAGTTGATATGTCATTAAGTCCTTTAATAGTAAGATCTATTCATTTCTCAGTAAATTAATCAGGTTAATAATATTAAAGATTAGAAGAGCAAATTCTTCAGATTCTCACCAGCTGTTCCATTTTCCGTGACATTTCCCGTGTATATGGCCTGAGGAAAGAAAGGGGCGTTGTCGTTGATGTCCTTGAGGTTGACCAAGACATCAGCATAGCCAACGAGGCCCTTGCCGCCCTCGTCCGTGGCGTAGACTGTGAAACGCCACTGCGAGCGGCCGTGCGGCAGGTCCCTATCCAGGGGCTTGAGGACGTAGATCTCGCCAGAGGTGTCGTTGATGGCAAACTTGCTGTTCTCCACCCGGTCCTCGATGCCTTGCCCAGTAAGGAAGTAAAGGATTTCGGAATTGCGGTCCAGATCGCCATCAGTAGCGTGAACCTGAGGAAAAAATAATCCAGGTTCACAATTTTTGTAAAAATCGATTTAACAAGTCCTTTTGAGAAAACTGTGCCCTCCAGGTACTATAATTAATTATAATACTATAGAATTCTACTCTCATTACATACTTCTTTATATATATATAAATTATTATATTTATTAATATATATAATGTTTTTCACTATTAATCCAGCTAAAATGCTAATATTACAAGAAATCATACAAGATTAATGGATGAAAGAAAAAGACTGAATTAACATGTTTCACTTTGATAAGATTAAAGTGATCTACACTAAAGTAAACACAAAATCAGAAGAAAACTTTTTTAAGTCATCAATTAAAAAAAAACATTTGTGCAAAACCTCCCTTCTAGTAATGCAAGTAGAAAATAAAGTGGCGATCAATGCCCATATTTCCTACTACTAAACCTGCAAAAATAATTCTCGAATCTTTCCGTTCTGTTCCCAAAACGCTTTAAAAAACATAAGAAAAATATTTTTTTCAGTAAAAGAAATTTTTCAATATGATACGACTTGCAGAATCTTTGATTTAAACAGCAATGTTGAAAGTCAGCGTATTTTTAACAAATATTTCTCCCTGTATATAAAAAAGAAGCCCCCTAGAAGAATATTAATCGTAAAATTCCAGCAATATAATAAACTTTATAAAGCGATATTTCTTAAAAATTAAAGAAGCTAATGCAAGAAGTTTTGAAAAATCAGTTCCTCATGATCAACTTTTAATCTTTATTTTTCTTATTAGAAAAGTATCTATTGGTCCTGTTTTAAATAAATAAATAATAAAAAAATTAACGTTTCACTGCCTGCACTATTTTAATTCTTTTTTCCCGTTCTGTCTCTAAGTGTCCAGCTGTCAGAAATTATTTACAGCAAACAGATTGTTTAAAATAACCACAGTGAAATTTCATTTCGCAAGCAGACCAGCTCTCGATAGGGTTGCAATAATTGCCAAGCACTGATACGGGACATTGAAGTGCTAAGTAAATAAAACGTGAAAAAAAGTGAGCAGGTAATGGCTTATTTTATTCTGATAAAAAATCAATGAAGTTTAAGCAATTAATAAAATGAGTAAGAAAAAAGATGCGACACTAATCATTTTAACCCAGTCATATTTCAAAGTTGATTTTACTTTCTTAATTTTATCATTTTCTTCATTCACACAATTATAAAATTGGGGGCAAGTTATTTTAAAATTACAATGACGCAGAATTTAGGAAGAAAACGGGACTGAATAATAAAATACGGTGACAGTCCCGTATATACGAGACGTATGGCAACCCTTGTTCTCGATATAATTATCCATCAATTGCCGAAATCAGGGAGTACTCTTTGGTTTCATTTCTTTTCAATGCCTCGCCAATGATCAAGAGCCGAGAGATGATAGACTAACTAATCACGTAATCACTCGTTATCGTAATACGGGTGACAATATTATTCGTTCCCTCGGCTGTTTAACTCCACTGCTTTCTTTCTTGAGGTTGTTCCAATGACGTGCATTGCTTCAATGGAATTCCTTCGGCATCTATGGCGTGTCACGTTCACATATTAACAAGATTATGCTTATTGTTGGAATAGAGTATTCGCACATTACATCACTAAGTTTCAGAAACATCGAGTCATTTTAAATAGAGCTGATGGGTTGTCTTATTAATGTTTTCTATTCGCTATATCATTATGAATTCTCATTCGGTGCCTTTCTATCTTTTCAATCCTCTTGAATATATATATATATACGAGGGTCGTCCAGAAATTAAGGAACGATTGGGTATATCTCAACAAAAACCAAAATATATCAAAACAAAACTTTATTTACAACAGCGCTAACCTTACCCTACTTCAATATGCATAACCGCCATTGTTATTGAGACGCTTATCATAAAAAGAGACAAGTTTTTCAACGCCGATGTTCTACTCATCTGCCGCCAATAACTAGAGCTATGAAGTTACCGCTTCTTCGGCGCTTCATCATTTTGGAGGACTGTTCCCCTGAAAAACTCTTTCATTTCGGTGAAAGAAAACTCTTCTGCGCATTACCCAAAACAAGAGACGTGGAATGTTGTCTCCTATGCAGGGATTGTGTCGGTTCATGACAACGTCCGGCAGCGTGCAACACAAGAATAGCAATGTTTCAAGTGGGACGTTTACGAACACCCCTCTTACAATCCGACTCGACTCCTCTTGATATTCACCTTTTCCCCAAAATGAAGGGATTTTTCAGGTGAATACACTTCCTTCGCTAAGAAGCACTTAAAGAAACAGTGACTTCAGCCATTGGCGGTACTTGAGTATAACATCGGCGTTGATAAACTTGTCTCTTTATGATAACTGCCTCAATAACAACGGCGATTATGCAGAATAGTAGTCACGGGTTTAGTATTGTTGTAAATAAAGTTTTATTTCGATATCATCTGTTTTTGTTGAGATATCCACAAACGTTCTTTACTTTCTGGACGACCCTCGCATTTTTCCTCACAGTGATTCTGCTTTTCAGGTACGACAGACCGCGCTGTCAATAAAACCCGCTTCATCCGATCCAACGGACTCTGAAGCGTTTAACGCAGTCGTTTTCCACGATGAAGCGGTTTTAATGTTAACACTTATAAACTAGATGCTATCTGTAAATTGAGCGATGCAAAAATCACTCAAAATGCACTACAAGCAGACCGTTTGATAAAGAACTACCAAATTTGGCAAGTAGTTACTTCTTTGGTAGTAGGTGCATACTAAGGAAGGGGTTTTCGAAATTTTAATTAGATTTTTAATAAGAAATTAACCCTCTGACAGCCTATCCCGCGATTTCAGCGGGTAGGAAGTAAGTATATTTTCTGCTGTGACCTGCGATTTTCGCATGCTATTATGTGTTTACTTAGTACTATAACAGAGTTGAATGGTATAATAATAAAGTCTTGTCTGTAAATAACAATTCGCTTGGTCAACCGTAATTGATCATGTCTGCGAACGTTGCATCTGTATAGAGATTTTTAAAAAATCGGCAGCCAGAGAGTTAACGTTTTCCTTCAATAACTTCGGAGCATATTATCGCACAAGAACCATTTTTACATCACTTTTAAATCAAGTGATACCATTTATTTTCAGTGTTTAATTTTATTGAACTTTTAAAAATATTTTTTCCGTTCATTTTATGACACTTCTCATCGTTTTTTACTTACGTAAGCGCGTTGCAACGATATTACACTCATTTTGCTGTATAATTAAGAATAAATTTTTAAAATAATATAAAGACGAAGGCTTCCCAATTAAACCTAGAAACATGATCACGCTGCAATGTCATGGATTAGAGGTTCGAATCTTCTTAAAATTATTTTTACTAAATAACTGGAAAAAGTTGAGTATCACACTATTTTTGTAACCAGCATTTCACGGGACAATCGAGTTTAATTTTTACGCCATAACATTCTATGAAACAAATATTTTTACCGGCAGACCCGTCCCTGTTCGCTATGAAAACACAGTGTTGCTAATAACTTTTCCCTCTAAATGTTTTTCTTCTCGGAGCAGTGCGAAACTCGCCCACCGCGGAAGACAGATGAGCCACCGCCAACTTGATAAACAAACAGGGGGCAAATCCCTTTCGGGCGAGGAACAAAAATTCCCCGCAGGAACAAACAGTCTCGCGGGCGAAAGTAACACAATTGTCTGCGAGCCGAGCCGCAGGAAGACATCACTCACGGCAGACAATCGAAACCGAGAGGCGGGAAAACAACAAAGGCCAATAAACACAAAACCGCCGCCAGAGAGAACTTTAAAACTTTGTTCCATCCGATAAACCACTCTGCCGAAAGACGGATGCGGAGCAGTTGAACCCCCGGATAGGGAATAAGAGATTTCACAGATTAATGTTCATTACTCCGCGCTCCAGCAGTTATTAACGATGCCCATTTCAAAAGCGCCGGTTAATGATGTTCGCCGAGAGTGTGGGGTTAAGTTAAGAGCGATTTGCAAGATGGATCCGCACGGTTTGTGGGGAACCCCGAGGAGGAAGGGGGGATTTAATAATCTCTCGAAATGACAGAGGACAGAGGGAAAAAATTGCTGCCAATAGGGCTCACCTCCCATTTTTCACATCAAGGGGCGCAAAAAATATTTATCGCCGAACATTCCATTAATGAGTTTCAACTTATTACGTATGCTCGGGCACGTAACAGTCGGCGGTTAAAGTTAATTAAAATTATAATTTGGAATGGGCAGACAACCATCGAAGGGTTTTAAGGGATCGTTTACTTTGCGGTAAAGAATTCGCCAAGAGCCGCTAATTAGCAAGCTCTCCCGACAGCTGGGACAAACTTTGTCAATCTAGCCTGTCAGATAGAGAGGTCTCATTGGGCACAAAAACTGCACTTTTCTATTGGAAATGTCCAACCTATTCCTCCAGTATCGGGGGATTCTTTGTTTTTTCTACACGAAATGGCTGTTTACATAAAACGCTATAATAGCGTCGCTCGCCGAACTATAAGGAATAATTAACACGATTTCTACGTTATACAAGGCAAGAAGGTTAATGCTAAACTAACCAAAGGAATATAAAAATGAACCAATAATTCTCCTTTTAACAAAAAATAAAATTGCGTATTCATCGAGTTAGTTCTCAGAAACGTTCTTTTTGTAGACTGGTGAATAATAGATTTCTCAAACGTTCAAATGAGATGCAAACTCATTTGTTCTAGAATGATGTCGTCATTCAAGCAAAAGTTACAATGTCCAAAACTAGAGTTCTGAGATTGGACCGGTATCATAGCTTCAATTCTATTAAATATTTGGGCCGTAAAATGGACAAATTGAGTTGTAACGATGCAAGAGTATCTTTTTTAATATCTTTGAATAGAATGCATAAAATGTCATACTTGGGTTCAAACATTGTTGTGTTAGAGTGAATTTGACAATATATATATATATATATATATATATATATATATATATATAATAGTTAAATATTTTACAAACAATTAAAACTCAAATAACATTTTCGTTATATACACCTATTAAACTAATAATTAAAATTAAATATAAAATAATGTTACCATATTAATAATAATACAATGAAATACAGAAAGATAATTGGATTAAACACCAAACAATACAACAAAACTAAACACAAAATTCAAAAAAAAAAAAAACCCAATTAAAAATACATCTAAATAAAATAAAATTAGAAATATAAATAATCATAGACCATATTAGAACCCTATAGGTATTCCTAAAATGTCTATCAAATTCTAAAAGAATTTTACTACACAAAAGTGTCATATCTTTTCATAATTCGTTCCATATTTTATATATATATAATCTCACTTAATTTTACTTTAAATTCTAATATTATATATTTTAAAATCTTAGTACTACATTAATATATTCCAAAATCGCTTTTCTTAAACTCCAGTTTCGTTTTATTTCCTGCGCTGGAGGTTTATTAAATCTCTCTCTCTCGCGCGCGCGCGCGCGTTTCGCACATTTATTACTAAAAGAATATTTTAATCGCTTCCACGCGCCAACATAAATCTCGAAATCAGCGACTTATTGCCGCCATACTTTTCCCTAAAACGCTTACGTAATTTATTAAAAATAGCCAATATTCCCTTCACTTAGATCACGTGTCTATATGTTAATCCCTTATCTATGGAGTTTCTGTTCACTTTACTTAGAAACTTCAACTGAGATGCACGTATGTCCGCCACTCTCATAAAAATGACTTAAATATTTGGATAATAAGGAAAATTAGAATATAACTTGGCTTTTTAGTGACTACAACCACGAAAACCTTTCATATTGTTGCAAAAAGTCTTACGGTGGATGTATGATGTAAACAGTCCAACACGCGGGACAATGGAGAATAAAGGTTTATTTACAAATATGCCAGAAAACACGTAGCGCAGGTACAGGAAAAAATAGTTCTTGCACAGATTACCAATGTAAATAGACAACAATTCACAGGTAATGACAGCTCAGCACTTTGATATTTAACAACACAAACAGTCGGCAAATAACTAGTAACGACAATAACTGCACTTTCAATAGCGCTCAGCTCACCAGCTTCCTAGCTCGCACTGCGGACGAAGCTCTAAAGTCGTTCCCAATGGATCAACACACTACCGCTCGGCGTCTAACAGCTTACTAGCTCGCACAGCGGATAGAACTACAAAGACGTTCGATCCAAGGAGATCCCAGTCGACCAACACTCACTCCGTCGTCCAAGCGCTCTCCTTATATAGTTTCCCCGGCAGGCCTTGACGTTACATGGAATTATCTAGCACATTCGTGGCGTATCTTCTCTCCCTAATAGAGATATCAGAAAGATTCCATATTTTGTCATAGGTCGAGGGTCCAGATGACTACTGTCATCATCTCATACCCACCTGTAAAACTATCTTTACTAAGACTCACATTGCCGGGAGCTTTTCCACGTTTATTCAATATTATATATATATATATATATATATATATATATATATATATATATATATAATCTTTATTCTGCCTAAAGAAATTGGTGGTACAATCTGAGCAACCGGTTTCTTTGATTGGATCAATGACACCATTTTTAAGCTACTTTTCCTACTGTAAAGTATATTTCGTAAAAATTAATTACATTTCTGTGAGGATAAATAAACCACAAAAAAAATTCTACTACTTGTGTTTTATTAAAATTACTTCTGTATCACTATACATTAAACATTCTTCAACATTTGCAAATAAATAGACTACTAAAAGATGTGAAATTTGCTAAACAAAAAGATTTCTACCATAAATGTCTTTCAGATATCAAATACTGTTGATGCTTAAAAATGTAAGTCGAAACAAAATTAATTGATGGAAATTGGGTCGCGGTGGTAAAACTTTAAGAATCTCGACCTCACTGCTTCATCTTTATAAACGCCACGAACCCTTTGCACTGCGAAGATAATAAGGATGCATAATCATGCACGTGTGATTGTGAGGATCGATTTAGAGCTTCAGGAAGCTGAAAAATATCTTCTTATTCATTTGTTTCAATTCAAAAAAAATTAACTGCATTGGTTTTGCCAGTGGAGTCTCACTAGACAAAATCGCGGTTCCAATTGAAAATTCGTTATACGGAGATTAGAGTTTTGCAGTTATTTAAGTAAATGTTCAAACTTTTCAATAGGTGCGATAAGTTCAGATGAATTTATTATGATTTTCAATTAAATAGAATATATATGTTGGAGTTGAGGCAGAGCGAACTATTTTTCTTGCGCGCATGAATTGTCTGTAGAATCAGCGCCTGCCGCTTTTACTTAACGTCCTTCTTCGAGTCATAACGATGAAACTCACTTGCTGTGTGCATAATTTGTAATGCTGTCTTCTATATGTCCCTGTATGCGTCAATAAATGTTTTGTGTCCTAAAGTTGGGTGATTCTTGTAGAAGGAACAACAAAATGGTAGCAGGACGGGTTGATTAAATGGATTGATTCAACATAGAACTTGTGTAGCAATTTATTTAAAACAGAAGTGTTAACATGGACGAAATAGTGTTCTAGGCTTACTGGTACCAACTATTTTTATTCATTGAAATACAAAGCAGCCCGAGTTTAAAACGGCTGGACTCTGTGACGACGCAAATGTGAAACGGAAGGTCATGAAAAGGATGCATTAGAATAGGGCAAAAAAGATTCTGATGCAGTGGTGCTTACATTAAAGTTGTCGCTTTCAGACGAACAGGCCTTACAGTTCTTCTGCAGAGAAAATAATGCAAGATTTTGTGGGACAAAATAAGTCTACATTTACTGGTCAGACAGAAGACTAAAATTGAGGGTAACGAGCTCAAAATCTTCAAATGAACAGCAACAGGTGGCGAATGATTATATAGCTAGAGCAAGAGGGTATAGCTACCAAATTGCCATTCACTAGGATTAGATGTCTCACCTCGGCTTGTCTATTATACTGTTCGTGGTTTAAAGGTAAATTTGCTAAAGTACGAGACATATTGAAACCTCAACGTGACAAGTCTATAGATGAAATTCTGAAATCCTCCGTGAAGAAGAAACAAGCTTTAAATTCGCCTTCAAGTACTCGCGCCGAAGGAAGAAGCGCTGATGTATTTTATTCTAGAAAGTCAAAATTCGGTATGAGACTTTGTTACGTCTGCAGACGACCAAATCACGTTACCAAGTTGTTTTTACCGAAATCAAAGGAGAGTACCACATCCAGTCAAGGAGAAGAAGGTGCATCGTAATACAATTCTAAAGAACACAACACTTACTAAAATCATATTTACAGCTTCTCCAAACGACGAAAGTTTATGTGAAAACATTTGGATATTGGACAATTAAGACTTCTTGTCACATGGCCAAAGACAGTGTATGGTTTGAAAAATATTACCTGAAAAGATGATTTATCAAGCGAGGTAAAGATTTGAAAATTATATTGAAAGGTTGGAACCGTAAAGCCAAAACTGTAAGGTACAAGTATGGTATCCTTTAAATATAACTATCAAAATGTAGTTATGTCCCCAATTAAGATGCAATTTGTTGTCTGTAATATGTTTAATGGTTATAAAATTAAATCAGATAATTGGTGTGATATATATGATAAAGAAAGTAAGTTGATTCAAACATTTATGCAATATGGAGATTGGAATTATATTTGAGCCATTGTAGGCTAATTCAGTGTTATTTTTCATATCACTAATGGTAATTATGATATTTGGCATAGCAGATTATGTCATTTTAAATGCTAATATATACTTAAATGAAAGACTAATTATATTGATTAAATGGTTAAATGATTTTAAATGTGAAGACTTAGCGACATATAAAATAGCCAGGAAAACTCATCCTAATTGATGTAAATCAAGTTCTGAAATTCTTAGATTGATTCATCTGACTTGTGTGGTCCAATCCAGCCTAGAGTCATATGGTGGTACTAAATTTTTATGAGTGTTGTGTGATTTTACTGAGGATATTTGCACTTATTTTAATATAAAAATGAAGTGTTGAGCATATTTTTCTCAATTCAAAACTAAGTATGAAAATTTACTGATAAAAGAATTAAAAAATTGAGAACCGATAATGGGTTTAGAATTTGTAAATAGAGCAACTTATACTTATCTTGCTAATTCGGGGATCATTTCACGAAAAACTATTCCATATAATAGTAAAGTAACAGTTAAACTGGAAAGAGCAGACGATTATTCTAAAAGGCTAAATCTTTATTGTTGTATGAAAGTAACTTCCACTGGGAGGAAATTGGGCCAAACGCCATTAATTTCAGTACTCAGGTGTCCTAATGTACAACACCACAGTAAAGGGAAGGAAAAAATTACTTGAAACTTGGATGGAACAAAACCAGAACTAAATTATCTCCAAAAAAAAAATTTGGGTTGTAAGCTTATTTTCACGTTCCGAAAGTATGAGGAATAAATTGATTTCAGGAGAGCTGATGAGTATAGGTGTTAGGATATAAGCTAGAGATAGGAGGGGTTATCGGAGTATGATATCAAAAACCAGAAAAATAATTGAGGGAAGATCAGATAAATTCAATGTCTTTGAAAGTAAAATAGTACTATTTGGGAAGAACAGAAGTTGAAACAGGAATATTGATTCATTGTTTGGAATCTCACTCAAGATATAAACGGTTCGATCACGAAAACAAGGATAATCACTTTGAATTTCTGCTGAGCCAGCAACAAACGAAATAATTACTCCGTCATTAGCGCGGATGATGCAACAATACCGTAGGTGGTGAAATCAGGAAACTCCAGTTGATCTCAGATCCCTGTCGAGACAGTTCGGAAGATAAAAGCTAAACAAGGAATATGTCCAGCTAATTGTGCTTTAATGTGCCTAATTCTATTTTAGAAGCTAAAATAGTGCCGATTAGGCAGAGTGAGAATTTACTATGAAAATGAAATTGAATTGATTCCTTAAACACAAGTTTGGGAAATGTGGAGACAGACCGGCAAAAAACTAGAATTGA